>JAHIAM010002947.1:0-49940 GCA_021605205.1 Aegilops longissima
AGTTGATGCCTGGTTCATCATTACCTTCGGGCGCTTTTACGCATTGCATATCACATCTCGCATATCATGCCATGTTTTGCATCATGTTGATTGTGCATTGCACCGTGATTTATTGTGGTTCCTTTGTTTGTGTTGTTGCTTTGGGTAGAGCCGGGAGACGAGTACGTGAATGAGGAACCTGTTGAGAACGCTTACGAGGATCAAGTTTTCGACAACTCTGAGAACATTGCAGGCAAGATGACCATACCCTCGAAATCACTTCTATCTTTGCTATGCTAGTTGCTCGCTCTTTTGCTATGCCTATGCTGCGATGCCTACCACTTGCTATATCATGCCACCTATATTGCCATGTCAGCCCCTAACCATCCTTTTCCTAGCAAGCGGTTGATTGGCTATGTTACCGCTTTGCTCAGACCCTCTTATAAGCGTTGCTAGTTGCGTGAAGTGAAGTTGTTCCTTGTTGAAACATGGAGATGTTGTTCCTTATTGGAACATGTTTACTTGTTGGGGATATCACAATATATATATCTGCTACAATTAATACATCTATATACTTGGTAAAGGGTGGAAGGCTCGGCCTTATGCAGTGTTTTGTTCCCTCTTGCCACCCTAGTTTCCGTCATACGGTGTTATGTTCCTTGATTTAGTGTTCCTTACATGGTTGGGTGATTTATGGGACCCCCTTGACAGTTCGCTTTGAATAAGACTCGTCCGCAAGGCCCAACATTGGTTTTACCATTTGCCACCTAAGCCTATCCCCGGGTTTTCGCGAGCCAGCGTCATCTTATTTTAAACCTCGGGCCAATGCTCCTTGAGCGTTGGTCCAAACTAAACACCATCGGGACCATTCCATAGCAACTTGGATTCGTCGGTTCTATGACGCTTAGCTTATCCGGTGTGCCACGAGAACGAGATATGTGCAGCTCCTATCGGGATTTGTCGGCAAAGTCGGGTGGTCTTGCTGGTCTTGTTTTATTCTTGTCGAAATGTCTTGTAGTCCGGGATTCGAGATTGATCGGGTCTTCCGGTAGAAGGAATATCGTTCGTTGACCGTGAGAGCTTATAATGGGCTAAGTTGGGACACCTGCGCAGGTAATATCTTCGAAAGCCATGCCCATGGTTATAGGCGAGATGGGAATTTGTTAATGTCCGGTTGTAGAAAACCCGAAGTTGACCTCAAATAAAATACACATCAACCGCGTGTGTAACCGTGATGGTCTCTTCTCGGCGGATGTGACGCCCCAAGACCGGAGCTTCAGTTGCCTTCCAGGGTTTCCGAGTTTGTCGTGTGATTTGTTTTGTGTGTGCTTTCATCATGTCATCTCTTGCATTGCATCATGTCATCATGCCATCATGCCATTCATTTTTTGCAACTCTTCTAAATAAATTGCATGGATTTCTCGATCCATTTAAACCGAGGGTATTCACATGGTGAATTCTCTTTATAACATATCCTTCCAATATTTTAGGGAGCTATATTAAATATCCCATTATTTTGGAATCATCATAACACACTTGCAAAAATCCCAATGCCTTTCATTATTTCTACTCTTGGCCTCTAACTTTGTCACTTGTCCTTTCATCATTTTTCCGGAGCTCTACCAAAACTCTCAACATTTTGGAAACTCCTAGAACCTACCCTAGTTCAAACCTTTTGAATTAAATTCAAAGAAATTTGAATTTATTCTTTCAATCTTAGTATTTCCTAATTTTCTCGGACCTAACATTTTTTTTGAGTCCGGGAAATTTATTCGTGAGTCCAACTTTGCTCCCTAAACCCCTCTTCATTTATTTTCTTCTCTTGTTTTCTGCTAAAGTATAATAGATGAGAGAGGGAGTGGAGAGCCAACAACCTCCCTCTCCTTTGGGCGGCCTCCCAAGGCCCGTCTTTTCCCTCGGGCCGGCCTCCCAAGGCCCGGCCGCCCCACCGACCTAACCCTAGCCCATCTCTCCCTAGCCCTTGGGACCCCATCGCCCTCGTCCTCCTCCTTCCGCCGCCTGCATCTCTCTCCCTCCCTTCTCCCAGATCGCTCTCTCCTTTCCCCTCGATCTCTCGGCCGTGCCGATCCCTTCTCTCCTCTCGGCCGACCCCATCTCCTTCTCGATCCCGCGCCTCATCTCTCCCCGTCGCCCAAGCGCCCGAGGAAGGCTCCTCGAGCACCTGCACCCGTCTCCTTCGCCTGCCGCCTCCGTGTCTCCTCCCCACTTGTGCCCCCCCGGATGATGGTGACTCGGCGCGCTTGCGCCTCCGTTCCTCGACCTCACCGACTGCCGCCCGTGCGCCTCGCCTCGGCCTGCGTCCTCGGCCTCCTGCGCCCGTGCACCTCCACCGCCTCGTCTCCCGTCCCCGCGGCCCCCTCCTCGTCGCCTCACGCGCCATCCGTCCCGAGCAGCGCCCGCGCCACGGTGCTCCTCTCCGCCGCCGAGCATCTTCAACTCCGGCGCCCACCTCGGGAGGTCTGCCCGATCTCCACGCCAGGCCAATCCGACCTAAGCTGCTCCACCCTCTGCGCCGTCCTCTGCCGCCCGCATGACGCTGCTGAACGAGCAACCTCCGAACCAGGCGCCAGAGGCCAGCCGTGGATTTCGCCAAGTTCCCCTCCATGGCCTTTGTTGGCGCCAAGTTCGATTGCCATTGCAAGACCAGGAACACCAAGACTGCCATGTTGCTGCCCCGTGTGAGACCGTCAAGTACCCCGACAAACGACAAGTACCCCTTCGGAGATGACAAGACCGACTACACGATGATGCGACAAGTACTACTACGATTGCCGCGTACATCTACGGACGCAAGAACCGTAACAACAAGTACCCCGACGTCACATGTACCACTACCGTCGACCCCGAAGCCCTCGGATTCGTCAAGTCCGTAGCTGCAAGTACCACTCCGAACCATGTACGACGACCGTCGCCGAAAACCCGTGAAACGTGTACATGAACGACTACCGTCGCGTGAACCACTACTTCCCTCGGCGATCATCGCGAGAACGACTACTTCCTCTACTTCCCTCTCCGAAACGCTTTCTCCTCCGAACGCACGCTTCGAAGGTATAACCCGAGACGACCGCGATGAGGTGCCCTTGCTTGTATGAGATGCGATATGTTTGCACCGTGTCCGAATTGTCACTCGCTTGTTCCTCCTCGTTGCCATGCCATCGTTCCGTGGGAACCCGGAATCGGGATCACCCCACCATCTCGCATGACTCGCTTCCGTCACGTTTTCCTTTGCATCGGTATCTCCGTGAGCTACGGATCCGATATGTTGCCGTGGCACCTTTCTTCCACCACGGTGACATAATGCTTCATAACATGCCCTTGTTAATGTTTTCATAAAATTGCATAAACTTGCACTTGTCATCCGCATCATGATAACAACATTTAAATGCTTATAATTGTTGTTTGCATTAATTTGCCTAAATGCCATGCTAAAATGCCTTAATTCATAACTAAATAACCGTAACTTCGGTTTAAATGTTCTTTATATGTAGATGGGGTAGAAAATGCCTAGTTTAACATGGTGTACTTGCTTTGCTTGTTTAACAACTCTAAAATATGCTTTAGGTCAGATCTGTTCCAAATCCATAATTTGCATATGGGGATTTTCCGGAATTGCTGTTCGTTGTTTCCGGCCTCATTTAATCTTGCCTAAATAGGTAGTTTCATATTGCTTCTCCCTCTTGCCATGTTTAATAACATTTAATATTGTTGGTTCCCTAACCAAGAGAGAACTAAATAATTGTTGTGGTGTTTTGTCAATATGCAACCCGTTGCATATTGAGCTCCACTTAATTTGTAGGATTGTTTGTGCATATTGCCATGCCATGCATATCTAAACCGGACATGCATCATATTTGTTTGTGCATCATGCCATGTTTATGTGATTGTGTGTTTACTATGTTGTTTGCTTCTTTCCGGTTTGCTTCTCTCGTTTGCTTCGGTTTCGTTCCGAGTTGTGAGGATTCGTTCGACTCGCCTGTTTGTCCTCTTCATGGACTCGTTCTTCTTCCTTGCGGGATTTCGGGCAAGATGACCATACCCTCGAAATCACTTCTATCTTTGCTTGCTAGATGCTCGCTCTTTTGCTATGCCTATGCTACGATGCCTACCACTTGCTATATCATGCCACCCACATTGCCATGTCAAACCTCTAACCATCCTTTCCTAGCAAACCGTTGTTTGGCTATGTTACCGCTTTGCTCAGCCCTCTTATAGCGTTGTTAGTTGCGGTGAAGATGAAGTTTGTTCCTTGTTGGAACATGGAGATGTTGTTCCTTGTTGGAACATGTTTACTTGTTGGGATATCACAATATATCTTATTTAATTAATGCATCTATATACTTGGTAAAGGGTGGAAGGCTCGGCCTTATGCAGTGTTTTGTTCCACTCTTGCCGCCCTAGTTTCCGTCATATCGGTGTTATGTTCCCGGATTTTTGCGTCCCTAACGGTCGGGTGATTTATGGGACCCCTTGACAGTTCGCTTTGAATAAGACTTTTCCAGCAAGGCCCAACATTGGTTCTACATTTGCCTCTCTAGCCTTTTCCCCTTGGGAGTCGCGCCTCAAGGGTCATCTTTATTTACCCCCGGGCGGTGCTTGTCTAGCGTTGGTCCAAACTAAACACCGTCTGGGACCATCCCTTGGCAACTTGGGTTACGTCGGTACCTGTACGCTTAGCTTATCCGGTCGTGGCTCGAGACGAGATATGTGGCTACTATCGGGGTGTCGACACGCGGGGAGGTCTTCTTGGACTTGTTTTATTGCTGTGAAATGTCTTGTAGCCGGATTCCGAGACTGATCGGTCTTCCCGGGAGAAGGTCTATTCTTCGTTGATCGAGAGCTTATCATGGGCTAAGTTGGGACACCCTGCAGGTTTTGAACTTTCAAAGCCGTGCCCATGTTATGTGGCAGATGGGAATTTGTTAATGTCGGTTGTAGAAAACCGAAGTTGATCTTAATTAAAATACACCAACCGTGTGCGTAACCGTGAGTGTCTCTTTTTGGGGTTGATCGAGAGGAGAACACGGTTTGGGTTATGTTTGGCGTAAGTAGGAGTTCAGGATCACTTCTTGATCATAGTTGCTCGACCGTGCTTTGCCTTCTCTCCCCGCTCTCTTTTGCGTATGTAGCCACCATATATGCTAGTCGCTTGCTGCAGCTCCACCTCACTACCCTGTCCTACCTTTAAGCTTAAATAGTCTTGATCTCGCGGGTGTGAGATTGCTGAGTCCCCGTGACTCACAGATACTTCCCAAAACCAGTTTGCAGGTGCCGATGAGACCGTGCAGGTGATGGACCCGAGCTCAAGGAGGAGCTCGTTGAAGATCTTGTTCTTTGTGTTGTTTCGTTTCAGTTGATCAGTAGTGGAGCCCAGTTGGGACGATCGGGGATCTGTGTAGCATTTGGGGTAGTCTTCTTATATTTTGGTTCCGTAGTCGGACCTTGATTGTATATGTATGATGTAATGTTTTACCCATGTATTGTGTGAAGTGGCGATTGTAAGCCAACTATGTATCTCTTTTCCCTTATGTATTACATGGGTTGTGTGAAGATTACCTCACTTGCGACATTGCTTTCAATGCGGTTATGCCTCTAAGTCGTGCCTCGACACGTGGGAGATATAGCCGCATCGGGCGTTCTAAGTTGGTAATCGAGCCTTCCCGACTTAGGAGCCCCCTACTTGATTGTTTGCTGGCATTGTTGAGTCTAGAATGGAAAAATGTTTTGAGTCTTAGGATTATATATATCGGAGAGTAGGATTCTTTTTACTTCCCAGTCCCTTCGTCGCTCTGGTGAGGTATCCTGACGTAGAGTTTTGACTCTTCTCTCCTCAAATTTCACTAAATTTTTTTAGGATCACGTGGGTATCTTGGAATCGTTCCGATGGTTTTGTGACGAGAACATTGTTCTTGGTGCCTCCTGACATTTAGGGGTTGTGGCGGTGTCCCGGGAGTTGAGCTCCGAGGTGTTGTCGTCACAATTTTATCGTTGCGATTCTGGAATACGAGTTTTACCGACATCGAAATCTCTTTGTGCAGTTGTTGGTGAGATAACCCGATAGCCCGATCTTGGCGAGTCTTGGGAATATTGCCATGACTTGTATAACGGATGTTTTTGAAGGTCGAGGTACACGATTTCGAGGATTTATTGGTTATGTGTTGACGGATGGATACAATTGGATCTAGGTATTGTTAGTTTGGGTGATATATTTTGTGTCCCTGTATCCCCAACACCAGATTGCATAACCAGAAAGTTTGGGGAGTTTATAGGTGGGAATTCTAGTAGCTTACGGGATATCTTTCCGGCGGATGTATGATTTGAGATTGGGGTTCAGCGTCTAGTGGTCCGCCCATTCACGGTCGATTTACGATGGTCGCGAGACGTCTTAAAGAATCCTTGGCTATGCTGATTCGGGGCGTCTTGTTTGTCATTCGTGACGTCCGCATATATCGTCGTGTCCGTGTGGCCCCCCCACGAATACTTTGGGCGAAATCTCTATCATGTGTTTGTTCGGCTCATTCTAAAGCCAATCTTTTGTTTTCAGTTGTGATACTCGATTTGTTTCTAAGGATGATGTTGTTTCCATATCTTTATCTAAGTGGCTTCTCACCTTAATGGGCGTGTGATGATTAACTTTGGAATTCATTCGTTCATTCTTGTTGAATGTTTATTGTGAAGACTATATGTTGCAATTTCTATCCGTTGATTCTACTTATCTTTTGTCTATCTAAGGACTAACGGATGTCACCCTCTTGAGATGGCTCCGCCAACGCGTCTGAATCCGGATCGCAATGATGGGGATCGGTCGAACCTCCACCTCCACCTCCGCCTCCGGAGGCACGGCAAGCTATCATGGCAGCCACCAATGCCAATGCTCGAGATGATTTTGCAGCTCTTGCAAGAACATACTCGAGGGCAAGGCAATCAAGGAAATCATGGTCAAGGCAACAATCAGCCACACTTTGCTACTCTCGATCGGTTCCTCGCTAATCAGCGAAGTCTTTCGGTTTACGTAGCCGAAGCCACAGACGCTGACGATTGGTTAGTGGACATCTGCAAGCACTTTGATTGTAGCAATGTCAGACCTGAGGACTTTGTCAAGTTTGCATCGTTTCAACTCAAGGATCAAGCTGCTGAGTGGTACCAGCAATACAAAGATTCGGAGGAGGTCGTGTCATTACAGGATGAGTTCGCCGTGATTTCAGAGCTCATCACATTCGAAAAGTGTTGTTGAGAGCAACCGTGAGGAGTTCCGCAATCTCAAGCAGGGCAACATGTCTGTCTATCAATACAATATCCAGTTCGAAGCTTCGCTCGTTTTGCTAAGCAAGGCGTGCACGATGAAAAGAGTATGATCTATCAATTCAGAGGTGGTGCGAGAGAAGATCTGCAATTAGCTCTTGTGCTTTTTGAGCGAGAAAAGTATGATGATTTCTACAACATGGCTCAAGCAGAAGCTGCCCATCTCAAATGTGAGGCTTCTAAGAAGAGAATCGGGGAGGCAGTTCAATCTTCTTCTTCCTCTCAAGTGGCAGCTAAGCGGCGAAGTTCTACCTTCCTCCTCCTCCGTTCCGTCGGCCTTATCGTGAGAAGAACTCAGGTGGCCGTGGATCTTCCCACCCACCCAACCAGGCTATCGAACAAGTCTAATTCTCAAGCTCCAAGGTCAAGTGCTCCTTACCACCGTCCGCTCTACGAGGTGACTTGCAACAAATGTCGGCAGAAAGGTCACTATGCGAACAAGTGCTTCAACGAGGCGTCTTCCGCCTCCTCCTCTGTGAAATCTTCCAAAGCAATGCGGTGGTCAAGCATAATCCCAAGTCTGCAAAGGTGAACATGATGAATGCAGCTCAAGCGGAGGATTCTTCCGATGTGATCATGGGTAATCTTCCGCTTAATGATATTCCTGCCAAAGTTTTATTTGATACGGTGCATCGCATTGTTTCATGTCTAGATCATTTGTTGCAAAGCATGATTTCATTTGAAATGTTGGAAAAACCCTTGGGAGTTGTTTCTCCGGCCTCTTCTATGAGGGCTACCACAAGGATTCCAGATGTTTCTATCAAGATGGGCGACTATAGATTTACGGCTAAACCATTTGTCCTTGGTGACTCGGATATTGATCTTATTCTCGGAATGGGTGGCTTTATCAAGACAAAGCTCGACTTGATTGTGCTGCCAGGAAATTCAATTGACTCACTCTTCTAATGATGTGATCATCTATGCGCTCGTGATGAAACCATTGGTTGTTTTCTCTCAATGAGAAGGCGAACTGAATGCTATCTCTCGATTCGATCGTTTGTGAGTACCAAGATGTCTTTCCGAAGAGCTTCCGGGTATGCCTCCTCATCGGCCGATTGAGTTCGTTATCGATCTTGAGCCCGCTTGAACCCATTTGCAAGCGTCCATACAAGCTTGGACCTGATGAGCTGAAGGAATTGAAGAAGCAGCTCGATGAACAAGAGCGTCTGGGTTTGATCGGACCGAGTTCATCTCCTTGGGGTTGTGGTGTTCTTTTGTCCGGAAGAAGGATGGCGCGGACCTACTTTGCGTCGATTACCGTCCATTGAATAAGAAGACAATCAAGAACAAGTATCCACTTCCCAACATCAATGAGCTTTTCGAGCAACTCAAAGGTGCTACTGTTGTTCTCCAAGCTTGACCTTCGTATGGGTTATCATCAGTTCGCATTCGTGAACAAGATATTCCCAAGACAGCATTGAGAACAAGCTTTGGTTCTTATGAATATCTTGTCATGTCTTTCGGCCTTGTCAATGCTCCTCCAACATTCTCGGATGATGAACTTCATATTCAACCCCTACACCAATGAATTCGTCTTGGTCTATCTTGATGATATTTTGGTCTTCTCCAAGAATAAGAAGGATCATGCCAAACATTTGCGATTGGTGCTAGACAAGCTCGAGAGTATCAATTCTATGCTAAGTTCTCCAAATGTGAATTTTGGCTTGATGAAGTGCTTTATCTTGGTCATATCATCTCCGCCAAGGGCATCGCTGTTAATCCAGAAGGTGTCCGCAATTGTGAATTGGGAACCTCCTCGAATGTCAAGCAGCTCCATGAGCTTTCTTGGTCTTGCAAGCTATTGCGAAGATTCGTTGAGAACTTCTCCAAGATTGCAAAGCCCTTTCCAACCTTCTCCGAAGCATGTGAAGTATATACGGTCTCCCGAGTGTGGCGTTGCTTTCAATACCCTCAAAGAGAAACTTCGTCACAGCTCTGTCTTGACTCCTCTGATGAATCCAAGCCATTTGAAGTCTTCGTGATGCTTCTCTTCAAGGTCTCGGTGCTGTGTTAATGCAAGAGAAGAGAGTTGTGGCTTATACCTCTCTTGATTGAAGCCAACGAGAAGAACTACCCACTCACGATCTTGAGTTGGCGGCGATTGTCCATGCTTTGATAACGTGGAGACATCTCTTGTTGGGAAGGAAAGTGGACATCTTCACCGATCACAAGAGTCTCAAGTACATCTTCACTCAACCCAACCTCAACCTCAGGCAGACTCGATGGGTCGAAATGATTCAAGAGTACAACCCAAGTATTGAATATACTCGGGCAAGGCCAATGTCATTGCAGATGCTTTGAGCAGGAAGGCTTCTTCGCACAGTCTAATCCTCAAGCCCTTTCGGCGGATCTGTGAAGCTTTCCATAAGCTGAATCTTCAAGTTGTTCCTCAAGGCTTTCTTGCCAACCTCATAGTCTCTCCTACTTTGGAAGATCAGATTCGTGAGGCTCAACTTCGGATGCCATGGTGAAAAAGGTGAAGCGTGGTATCGACAAGGGCATTTCAAGTACAAGTGCTTCCACGTTGATGACAAAGATACTCTTTTCTTTGAGGACGGATTGTGGTTCCTAAGGGTGATCTGAGAAAATTCATTATGAGCGAGGCTCACAATTCGCTTCTATCCATTCATCCCGAAATGCGAAGATGTACCATGACCTCAAGCAGTCATATTGGTGGACTCGAATGAAGCGAGAAATTGCTCAATTCGTGAATGAATGTGATGTCTGCAGAAGAGTGAAAGCAGAACACCAAAGACCAGCTGGTCTCCTTCAACCTCTTGCTATTCGGAATGGAAGTTTGATCATATTGAAATGGACTTCGTGACTGGATTTCCAAAGTCCAAGCGTGGAAATGATGCTATCTTCGTTGTCATTGACAAGCTTACTAAAGTGGCTCATTTTCTTCCTATCAAAGAATCTATCACAGCAGCTCGGTTGGCGAGCTATACACCTCGGATTGTCTCCTTGCGGCATTCCACAAGTGATCTCTTGAGACCGTGGCAGCATCTTTACCTCCAAGTTAAGGGATTCTTTTCGAAGGCCATGGGCACCAACATTCGTTTCAAGCACAGCTTTCCATCCTCAAACAAGTGGCCAAGTTGAGCGAGTTAATCAAATCCTTGAAGATATGCTCGGGGCTTGTGTCATTTCTTTCGGTATGAAGTGGGAAGATTGTCTTCCATATGCGAGTTCTCCTACAACAACAGCTTCCAAGCGAGTTCGGGCAAGGCCCCATTCGAAATTCTCTATGGCGAAAGTGCGTACTCCTCTCAATTGGTGCAGAGCGGTGAGCGCCAACTTCTTGGCAATGACTTGATCACGAGCGGAAGAAATGTGCCAAGTCATTCGTGAGAATCTCAAAGCAGCGCAATCGCGCGAAAAACTATTATGATGATAAGCACCGTGATGTGGCTTTTGAAATCGGAGACCATGTCTACCTCGCGTCTCTCAATGAAAGGCACTCGTCAACCGGTATCAAAGGGAAGCTTGCCCCTAGATCGTGGGTCCTTTCAAGATCATTGGCAAAAGAGGCGATCTCGCCTATCAACGAGCTTCCACCCAACTTTGCAAGCGTGCGATGTGTTTCACGTGTCACAACCATAAGTGCTTCAAGACCCTGAACGCACTATCAACTTCAAGAGATTGACCTTCAAGAAGATCTCTCTTATCATGAGCACCCGTTGCTATTCTTGAAGAAACCGGCGCAAGACTGCAACAAGTCAATCAAATTCCTGAAAGTGAAGTGGTCACACCATTCCGACCGAGAAGCTACACAGGGCGCGAGGATCACCTCCGTTCCGAATATCCGGAGTTCTTTCAGTCCTAGATCTCGGGACGAGATCCTCTTGTAGTGGTGGAGTGTTGTAACACCCTGGATGTAAACTTCCCATTTTTGGCAATATATTAACTTGACCTTCATCCAATTCTTGTGGGTTTTGTCATGCTTGGCCTCATCTTGTTTGGTGATGTGGTTTTCTCTTTTCCTTGTCATGCTCAGATTACCATATTGCATTTGTGCCTCTTGTCATCTTGCATTCCATCCTCATCATGTGCTTGCTGTGATCTCTTACATATTATGTTGTTGCATGTTCCATACTTAAAACTTGCATTACCACCTCCTCCTTCTCTTTACTTCCTTCTTTTTCAAGTGCTATCTTCTCCTTTTTCAATTAATGTTCATCTTCTCCCTGCAAATCTTGCTCCATATTATAAACCTCTCTGCCAAATGTCTCCTTGTTTGAAGTTGTTTTGGTCAGGTTTAAAAAATGACACAAGTTTGAATTATATTCAAACTTGTCTTACTTTTCTACCTTTAAAAATGCCCAATGCAATTTATTAAAATAGTGGAGAGTTCCAGGAGTTTGAGGATATTTTCTATACTCTAACTCCTCTCCTCTTTTTTTCCCTGTGCTTTTCTTTTCTATTCCTGTCGGAAATAGAGAAGAGGAGAGCTTCAGCAATGGCGGCAGCCACACAGGCTCCGGCCTCCAAGCCGCCCAGCTAACCAGCCCGCAGCCGGTAGAGCCGCGCCAGCCCGCTCGATCCTCTCCTCCCTGCTCAGGCACTGCACTGCCTTGACACCCCCGCTAGATCCTCTCCACGTGGACATCCGGCCCGCTCGGCAGCGTCCGCCCTGCTCCCGCACCCACCTTTTCCCTCTCCTCTCGCGTCATCCATGGGGACCCGAGCAGAGAACACGAGCTCGACCCGTCTCCCTAGCCCCCCTACTTATCCTCTCTCTCCCTGCCCTCACGCCCCTAGGGTTTCCCCTCTTCCTCTACTTGCCCGCCAGTGAGAAGGACCACCAGATCCATCGCAGCTGCTCGGCCCGAGCGAATCGAGAGCGCCTGCGTCGCCCGGCGTGCTCTCCGGCCACCCCTAACCCTGCAGACCGTGTCCATCTTCTTCCCGTCGTCTCTCCTTCCACGGCGTCGACTACGGTCGCCCGGATCGACAAGTCCCTCGGCGTCCCGGCTTCCTCCTCCCTCTCGGTCGGGAACACGGCAAAGTTCAGAGCTCCGCCGTCGCCGTCGGCCCATCTCCGTCGACCCGTCGTGTCCTAGGGTGAGCTGGGTAGCGACCTACCTCCCCTTTTCTTTTCATGGTATTTAGGACCCGTAAGGCTCGGTCGATCCGTGTCTTTGCTGTGCTCAAGGCGTCGGCGAAGTCTGAATTTCTTTTTCCTTGTGTGTGTTCTTGCGGCGGCCTTCGCCAAGACGTTCTCCGGCCGGGTCCCCAAGTTCCTCTCTCACACACGCGCACGCCCCTGCGGTGCAGCAGCTCGCGAGGTTGTTGTAGCCCTGCCTCGCCGTGCTCGTCGCCATGGCCGCAGGCTCCTGGCCTACGCACACCCACACATGCACACACGTTCCCTTCTGCACCGTTCGCTGCGCCTCTGGTTCCGCACACCTGGCACCTCCTCAGCCCCGCCAGCCGCCGTTGCCTGCTCGCGGCGCCGTCTGCTCACTACTGTTTGGCGGCATGAGTTACTCGTCTGGTTGATTACCTAAAAGGGGCCAAGCCCTTCCCTATCGATCGCGGCCGCCTAGCCCGAGTGGCTGTTGGTGCGAGCCACACCGGGAGACCCGGTTGAATCCCACGCCCCCTTTTTGTTATTTCCTCTGTGGGGACTTGTAACGATGAACTCTATGACAAGAGGGTCCCACCAGTCAACCTCTCGGCGCCCTCCTCCTTCTAGTTTTTTTTTCCTTATCCCGCGTTTTCCATTTCTGGATGGCCCTCTCTTTCCTTTTCGAGCAAGTCCATTTCTCGGACGTTTCCAAATATGGAAGATGCCAATTTCATACCTACCATTTTAGGCAGGTTTTGTTTTTGTGCATTTGTGATGATTTTTCTCAGCAACCCTAACATATTATATATGTTTTTGGGGTAAAAAATCCCACCAACTCAGTGGTGGCATTAGTTTCTGCATTTGAGCAAGTTCATGAACATGTCATTTTACATCATCTTTGTTAATGGCAGATTGTGCCATTCTTGTTTTGCTTGTCATTTCAAACCGTGCATCCGATTCGGTGATCTTTATATCGATTTCAACCGAAATCATCTCATCTTTCAGTGGCATACTTGGTTTGCCAAGTTGATGCCTGGTTCATCATTACCTTCGGGCCTTTATCGCATTGCATATCACATCTCGCATATCATGCCATGTTTTGCATCATGTTGATTGTGCATTGCACCGTGATTTATTGTGGTTCCTTTGTTTGTGTTGTTGCTTTGGGTAGAGCCGGAGGCGAGTGCGTGAGCGAGGAACCTGTTGAGAAAGCTTACGAGGATCAAGTTTTCGACAACTCGAGAACATTGCGAGCAAGATGACCATACCCTCGAAATCACTTCTATCTTTGCTATGCTAGTTGCTCGCTCTTTTGCTATGCCTATGCTGCGATGCCTACCACTTGCTATATCATGCCACCTATATTGCCATGTCAGCCCTAACCATCCTTTTCCTAGCAAACCGTTGATTGGCTATGTTACCGCTTTGCTCAGCCCTCTTATAGCGTTGCTAGTTGCGGTGAAGCTGAAGTTGTTCCTTGTTGGAACATGGAGATGTTGTTCCTTATTGGAACATGTTTACTTGTTGGGGATATCACAATATATATATCTGCTACAATTAATACATCTATATACTTGGTAAAGGGTGGAAGGCTCGGCCTTATGC
The DNA here is from genome assembly GCA_021605205.1 of Aegilops longissima. Lineage (NCBI taxonomy): Eukaryota > Viridiplantae > Streptophyta > Magnoliopsida > Poales > Poaceae > Aegilops > Aegilops longissima. The sequence continues at coordinate 13,976 of JAHIAM010002947.1, forward strand.
CAGTGTTTTGTTCCCTCTTGCCACCTAGTTTCCGTCATACGGTGTTATGTTCCTTGATTTCGCGTTCCTTACGGTTGGGTGATTTATGGGACCCCTTGACAGTTCGCTTTGAATAAGACTCGTCGGCAAGGCCCAACATTGGTTTTACCATTTGCCACCTAAGCCTTTTCCCCTGGTTTTCGTGAGCCCGAGGGTCATCTTATTTTAAACCCCCGGCCAATGCTCCTTGAGCGTTGGTCCAAACTAGAGCACCGTCTTGGGACCATTCCTTGGAAACTTGGATTACGTCGGTTCTGTGACGCTTAGCTTATCCGGTGTGCCACGAGAACGAGATATGTGCAGCTCCTATCGGGATTTGTCGGCACGGTCGGCTGGTCTTGCTGGTCTTGTTTTATTCTGTCGAAATGTCTTGTAGTCCGGGATTCGAGATTGATCGGGTCTTCCGGTAGAAGAATATCCTTCGTTGACCGTGAGAGCTTATAATGGGCTAAGTTGGGACACCCTGCGGGGTAATATCTTTCAAAGCCGTGCCCGCGGTTATGAGGCAGATGGGAATTTGTTAATGTCGGTTGTAGAAAACCGAAGTTGACCTCAAATAAAATACACATCAACGCGTGTGTAACCGTGATGGTCTCTTCGGCGGAGTCCGGGAAGTGAACACGTGTTGGAGTTATGTCGGCGTAAGTAGTTCAGGATCACTTCTTGATCGCTACTAGTTTCACGACCGTGCTTTGCTCCTCTTCTCGCTCTCTTTTGCGATGTAGCCACCATATATGCTAGTCGCTTGCTGCAGCTCCACCTTACTACTCTGTCCTTCCTATAAGCTTAAATAGTCTTGATCTCGCATGGTGTGAGATTGCTGAGTCCCGTGACTCACGAGATACTTCAAAACAGTTGCAGGTGCCGGCGATGCGGTGCGGTGACTCAACCGAGCTCAAGTGGGAGTTCGGCGAGGCGTGGTCGTTACTATGTGTCTTTTCAGATGATCGTAGTGGTGCCCGGTTGGGACGATTCGAGGATCTGTGTAGCATTTGGGGTATCTTCTTTTATTTTGGTTCCGTAGTCGGACCTTGAGTGTACTCGAATGATGGATGTTTATTGATGTCTTGTGTGAAGTGGCGTGTAAGCCAACTATGTATCTCTTTCCCTTATGTATTACATGGGTTGTGTGAAGATTACCTCACTTGCGACATTGCTTTCAATGCGGTTATGCCTCTAAGTCGTGCCTCGACACGTGGGAGGTATAGCCGCATCGGGGGCGTTACAAGGAGCTTGCCGGGAAGGCCACCCAAGGCACCTGGGAGACAAGGCCTCGGCAAGAGGAGCTTGCGGGAAGGCCCGTGGCGACAAGCTTCCGGACGCGACAAGGCAACAACAGCGGCAAAGGCGCTTGCTGCGTGAGAACTACCACTGTTCTGCGCTCCGGCACATCCACCAGCGTGTCGCCAGGACCTTTCGGTAGCAGCGTGGCAAATTGTCTTGACCAGCGGAGCGATGGTGGCAAGCGGCGCTGATAAGATTGCCATCGTGGCAGCGGTGGCGTCCTGACGGTCCCTGTTTGCACTATTTGGGCGGCGTAGATGGGCATTTAATGCCTTTGTCCCTGCCGTCGAGGTTAGGTATGATACCTTTGTACAAGTAGTTGTACCAACCGCTATTCCTTTTCCATTTTTCCCTTGTCTCGTTGCCACTGCTCGGAGAACCCTTGAGCATATAAAAGGAGGCCCATGCAGCGTGGGGGGTTGGAGAGGTTGGAAACCAGAAAACACTCACGCTAGGTCTCGTTAGCGGTGGCGTATCTTTGTAGCACTCAGCGCTCCCTAGCAAGAACTCAATATACTTTCGGACATGTAGCGGTAGGAGTGTTATCTTTCCGGAGAGCTCGAAGCTGGGTAAACTGCTCGTTATTAGCCGCCTCGATCTGCTCTTCGTGCGATCTCGCCCCCTTGAACCGAAAGGGGCTCGGTCCGCCGGTCCCGTAGGTGTTCGTGGGCCAGATCAGCTTCCCCGACAGATGCACCTCTTAATCATTCACTTCTCGCTATTCATTTGTCCTGGAGTGCTGAAGATATCTCAGAAGGCTCGTCTTTTCTTCCAAGATCTGTTCAAGTTATTTGGAGATTATTATCTCATTCAAGCCATTTAATTCAACCGGTGCAACCTCTCTTTAAAATTGTTCAACGGTGTTTTCTTTTGAGTGGGCCCTAACCCACAGGTCTTTTCGAGGATCTTACGACTCTTCTAATTTTCCGGAGCTATTCCCAAATTCTTTTGGAGCTTGGCGAAGAATGAATTATCATCAGTCATATTCCTTCTCGAGACCGCTTTCAAATTCTTCTCATTGTTGGATCAACCTCTTTGTTTTCATTCTCCCGGGTGTATCAACAACTCTTGGTGGTGTTTCTCATCTTCTTTCTCAACACGAAGACCGAAGAAGTGTGTCCTCTAAATCTTGGTCCGTTCTCTTGAAGATTCATGGTTCTAGCTTCATGCCATCCTCATAATTGTTTTGATTGTGACAATTCTTTTCACCCATCCGGAGCATTTCATGAGTTGTTTCCATTTCTTTCCTCGAAGGTCATCATGTCATAATTCTTCATTCTCAGCGTGTAGCTACCATTCTCCAAATCTTACCGCGAATCATTCAAATATCCTCTAACCAGTTCATGATCTCTTCATTCTCTTGTATATAAATCCCCTCAAGTATCTTCATTCGTTTTCCAGTTCTTCCCGTGAATTGTGCCTTTGCTACGTTCATATTCTATTCTTATGGTTGTTCGTTCAAGATTTCACTTCCTTCATTATCATATTAATTCATTCGTTGTTTCCAAATTCCACGGCGGTTCCATCAATACCTTCTCAAGTTTGCTTATCTCTATCCTTAATCCTCAAGAAGAATAAGTAGTATGCCAAATCTGTTACTTGTCTTCAATTTAAATTGGTGAAGGATACTCATAACGTAATTCTTATTATTTTTTCATCCAAGTGATCTAGTTTCTTCTTTCCAGAGTTGTTCATCATGTCACATTCTCGGTTCGAGTTGATTCACCTTTCTTTTCCGGAGTTCCAAGTTTTCGGCATTATCTCATCGTGAAGCTCCTTCTAAATCATCGCAAGGCTTCACCCTGTGTTTTCAACTTCTCTTTATTTTTATCATCCTTTTATTACCGGAGTTCTTCATGGAGGCTCTACATGGTGGTTCGTCAAGGATTCTTTTCATTCTGCAATTGTTCTTCAAGATTTCTCTCGAAGTTATGATCCGCCAAGCTATACTCTAAAATAAACATGGTGTTCAACACATGTTTTGTTTTGAGGAGCTCAAGTATTCTTCATCTTGCATTCCAAAGTGCAATTCTTTCTACCTTATCTTTTGAGGTGGTGTTATGTCACTCTTGACAATTTCCTTCATGTTTCATGATTCACATGTTGTCAAGAATGAGATATTTTAAATCCACCAATCTCTTCGTTGGAGTCATCTTGTGTCATGTTTCAGCTAAAGCCTTCCCTAAGGAATGTTGCTATTGTGGTGCTTATCAATGATCCAAGTTATCTCTCTATCCACTCAGCGAAAGAAGTTTTTTTCATCTCTTCTTTGATCTCAAACAAGCAATTGTTTTTCGTTAGTGGCAGAATTTCACCTCAAGTGTTGAGATGTTTCCATAAGCCCACTACAAGCTTATTCTTTTCGTTGTTGGTTTTCCAACAACTCCGTTATAACCTTCTTGGAAGGGTGCTTTCCAAGCTCATTTGAGGCAGAAGTTGGCATTTTCTTCTCCATTCTTTTATTCCAATGATCTATCTTCTATTCTTTCTTCCGGAGGCATTGTGATGTTACTCTCTTCGACCCATCATCTCATTTTGCAAATATCATGTTCTTTTCCTTGCTTACCCGTTTAACAGGAGTGTTATGTCCTCTGCTCAAGTTCTTTCATCTTATCAAGTTTTGCCTCCCTTCTCAACCGTAGTGCGGTCGGAAATGTTTCTTACCCCTTGTGCCAGTATTTCAATTCCGGAGGCAGTGTGTTGTTGATTTCATCAAATATCCTCTGATCTTGTGAAGTTCATGTTCAATTCCTTCCATTTACAGTCGGAGTACTGCCCAAATTATATCATTCTTCCTCTCTCATCTTGTTTTAACCGGAGTGTTTTCAACTTTGCTCATCTTCGTTGTTTTCTTTCTTTCATACTGCTCAACCTCTCAAGCTTCGTGGTTTCACTCTTTTGTCAAGAAGCAACTTTGTTTTACCTCTTCCTCTTCTATTTCTCTCGGTGCCATCCCTAGATCTGGGATGAGATCCTCTCATAGTGGTGGAGTGTTGTGCGCCCGGATACAACTTTCCATATTCATAACTCCAACTCTTGCCTTTTAGGAGATGCAATATATTATTTCCTTCGTGGTTGGGTTTCGTCTTTTGTTTTGCATTTTGTTCATGTCTTGCATCTCATCTCATGGCGTCATGTGCATTGCATCCACATGTTTTCATAAAGCTTTCACCCATTCGTAGTTGTCGTGTCCCCCTTGCTTTCGTTGAACGTTCCGAGACCAATCGGGTTTTCGCTTCCCTCTTGACCGCGACCACCTAACCTCTCTTGCCAGCTCGCAGCCCCCTCGTGTGCGTCCGAAACTTGCTCCGAACCCGAACCGCTCAGTCATAACCGTTGCATTCAGTTCATCTCCTAACATCTATAAAACAGCTCTGTTTTCTCTTTTGGACTCTCTAACCCATTTATTCCGAACCATCCGATTTCGATCGGATGATCCAAACTCATCTCCCCTTCTCCTTGTCCATTTTTAGACCAAACCCTAAATCCTAGGACATTTGTCCCCCCTAGCCGCCACCCACTCACCAAATCCCCCTCGGGATCCATCCCTCCCCAATCATCGCTTCGCCCCTCTGCCTCCAGATCCCCTCTTCCTCGGGATCTCCCCGCTCAAATCAGCAGCCACCACCTTCCAGTTAGATTACCTTGCCAGACCGGGGAACACCAAGACTGCCATGTTGCTGCCCGTGAACCGTCAAGTACCCAGACAAGCGACAAGTACCCCGGAGATGACAAGACCGACTACGATGATGCGACAAGTACTACTACGATTGCCGCGTACATCTGAACCGAAACCCGTAACAACAAGTACCCGGCGTCCGCATACCCTCGTGACCCGAAGCCCTCGGATTCGTCAAGTCCGTATTTGCAAGTACCACTCCGAACATGTCTGACGGCCGTCGCCGAAAACCCGTAAGCGTGTACGCGAGCGCTACCGTCGCGTGAACCACTACTTCCCTCGGCGATCATCGCCGAGCGACTACTTCCTCTACTTCCCCCTCTCGACGGCTTTCTCCTCGGAGCGCCTGAAGGTATAACCCGCGATGAGGTGCCCTTGCTGTATAGGATGCGATATGTTTGCACCGTGTCGAATTGTCACTCGCTTTCCTCTCGTTGCCATGCCATCGTTCCGTAGAACCGGAATGGGATCACCCACCATCTCGCGCGACTAAGCTTAATCACGTTTTCCTTTGCGCCGGTATCTCCGGTGAGCTACGGATCGATATTTGCCGTGGCACCTTTTCTTCCTGCGGTGACATAATGCTTCATAACATGCCCTTGTTAATGTTTTCATAAAAATTGCATAAACTTGCACATGTCCATCATGATAACAACATTTAAATGCTTATAATTGTTGTTTGCATTAATTTGCCTAAATGCCATGCTAAAATGCCTTAATTCATAACTAAATAACAGTAACTTTCAGTTTAAATGTTCTTTATATGTAGATGGGGTGAAAATGCCTAGTTTAACATGGTGCCTTTGCTTGTTTAACAACTCTAAAATATGCTTTAGGTCAGATCTGTTCCAAATCCATAATTTGCATATAGGGATTTTCGGAATTGCTGTTGTTGTTTCGGCCTCATTTAATCTTGCCTAAATAGGTAGTTTCATATTGCTTCTCCCTCTTGCCATGTTTAATAACATTTAATATTGTTGGTTCCCTAACCAGAGAACTAAATAATTGTTGTGGTGTTTGTCAATATGCAACCGTTTGCATATTGAGCTCCATAATTTGTAGATTGTTTGTGCATATTGCCATACCATGCATATCTAATGGACATGCATCATATTTGTTTGTGCATCATGCCATGTTTATGTGATTGTGTGTTTACTATGTTGTTTGCTTCTTTCGGTTTGCTTCTCGTTTGCCGGTTTAGTTCGGAGTTGTGAGGATTCGTTAAACTCGCTTGTTTGTCCTCTTCATGGACTCGTTCTTCTTCCTTGCGGGATTTGAGGCAAGATGACCATACCCTCGAAATCACTTCTATCTTTGCTTAGATGCTCGCTCTTTTGCTATGCCTATGCTCGATGCCTACCACTTGCTATATCATGCCACCCACATTGCCATGTCAAACCTCTAACCATCCTTTCCTAGCAAACCGTTGTTTGGCTAAGTTACCGCTTTGCTCAGCCCTCTTATAGCGTTGTTAGTTGCGGTGAAGATGAAGTTTGTTCCTTGTTGGAACATGGAGATGTTGTTCCTTGTTGGAACATGTTTACTTGTTGGGATATCACAATATATCTTATTTAATTAATGCATCTATATACTTGGTAAAGGGTGGAAGGCTCGGCCTTATGCAGTGTTTTGTTCACTCTTGCCGCCCTAGTTTCCGTCATATCGGTGTTATGTTCCCGGATTTTTGCGTCCCCTAGCAGCGGTGGGTGATTTATAGGACCCCCTTGACGATTCGCTTTGAATAAGACTTTTCCGGCAAGGCCCAACATTGGTTCTACATTTGCCTCTCTAGCCTTTTCCCCTTGGGTTTCGCTCTCAAGGGTCATCTATTACCCCGGGCGATTGCTTGGCGTTGGTCAAACTAAACACCGTCTGGGGACCATCCCTTAGCAGCAGGTTACGTCGGTTTACTGTCGCTTAGCTTATCCGGTGGTGGCACGAGGGCGAGATCTGGCTGGCTACTATCGGGGTGTCGACGCAGCAGGAGGTCTTCTGGACTTGTTTATTCTTTGTGAAATGTCTTGTGGAGATTCGAGACTGATCGGTCTTCCGGGAGAAAATCTATTCCTTCGTTGATCGCGAGCTTATCATGGGCTAAGTTAGGACACCCTGCGGGGTTTTGAACTTTGAAAGCCGTGCCGTGATTATGTGGCAGATGGGAATTTGTTAATGTCGGTTGTAGAAAACCGAAGTTGATCTTAATTAAAATACACCAACCGGTGTAATAACGTGAGTGTCTCTTTTGAGGTTGAGGAGAACACGGTTTTAGGTTATGTTTGGCGTAAGTAGGAGTTCAGGATCACTTCTTGATCATAGTTGCTCGATGCTTTGCCTTCTCTCCCGCTCTCTTTTGCGTATGTAAGCCACCATATATGCTAAAGCTTGCTGCAGCTCCACCTCACTACCTGTCCTACCTTTAAGCTTAAATAGTCTTGATCTGGCGGGTGAGATTGCTGAGTCCCGTGACTCCGAGATACTTCAAAACCAGTTTGCGGGTGCCGATGAGGCCGTGCGGGTGATGGACCGAGCTCAAGGAGGGCTCGTTGAAGATCTTGTTCTTTGTGTTGTTTCGTTTGATTGATGATGAGTGGAGCCAGTTGGGAGCGATCGGGGATCATGTAGCATTTGGGTAGTCTTCTTATATTTTGGTTCCGTAGTCGGACCTTGATTGTATATGTATGATGTAATGTTTACCCATGTATTGTGTGAAGTGGCGATTGTAAGCCAACTATGTATCTCTTTTCCCTTATGTATTACATGGGTTGTGTGAATTACCTCACTTGCGACATTGCTTTCAATGCGGTTATGCCTCTAAGTCGTGCCTCGACCGTGGGAGATATAACCGCATAGTGTTACAAGTTAGTAATCAGCCTTCCCGACTTAGAGCCCCCTACTTGATTGTTTTGCATTGTTGAGTCTAGAATGGAAAAATGTTTTGAGTCTTAGGATTATATATATCGGAGTAGGATTCTTTTTACTTCCCGGTCCTTAAATCGCTCGGTGAGGTATCTGGCGTAGAGTTTGACTCTTCTCTCTCAAATTTCACTAAATTTTTTTAGGATCCGTGGGTATCTTGGAATCGTTCGATGGTTTTGTGAAACATTGTTCTTGGTGCCTCGACATTTAGGGGTTGTGGCGGTGTCCGGGAGTTGAGCTCAGGGTGTTGTCGTCAATTTTATCGTTGCGATTCTGGAATACGAGTTTTACCGACGCCGAAATCTCTTTTGTGCAGTTGTTGGTGAGATAACCCGATAGCCCGATCTTTGGCGAGTGCGGGAATATTGCCATGACTTGTATAACGGATGTTTTTGAAGGTCGAGTACCACGATTTCCGGTTGGTTATGTGTTGTGGATGGATCTGTTGGATCTAGGTATTGTTAGTTTGGGTGATATATTTTGTCCCCTGTATCCCCAACCAGATTGCATAACGAGAAAGTTTAGGGTTTATATTGGAATTCTAGTAACTTAGGATATCTTTCCGGCGGATGTATGATTTGAGATTGGGGTTCAGCGTCTAGTGGTCCGCCCATTCACGGTCGATTCTGATTGGTCGCGAGGCGTCTTAAAGAATCCTTGGCTATGCTGATTCGGGGCGTCTTGTTTGTCATTAGTGACGTCCGCTTCTCGTCGTCGTGTGGGCCCCACCACGAATACTTTGGGCAAAATCTATCATGTGTTTGTTCGGCTCATTCTAAAGCCAATCTTTTGTTTGATTTGTGATACTCGATTTGTTTCTAAGGCAGATGTTGTTTCCATATCTTTATCTAAGTGGCTTCTCACCTTAATGGGCGTGTGATGATTAACTTTGGAATTCATTCGTTCATTCTTGTTGAATATTTATTGTGAAGACTATATGTTGCAATTTCTATCCGTTGATTCTACTTATCTTTTGTCTATCTAAGGACTAACGGATGTCACCCTCTTGAGGATGGCTCCATAGCGTCTGAATCCGGATGCGCAATGATGGGGATCGGTGAACCTCCACCTCCACCTCCGCCTCGGAGGCACAGCAAGCTATCATGGCAGCCACCAATGCCAATGCTCGAGATAATTTTGCAGCTCTTGCAAGAACATACTAGGAGGCAAGGCAATCAAAGGAAATCATGGTCAAGGCAACAATCAGCCACACTTTGCTACTCTCGGTCGTTCCTCGCTAATCAGCGAAGTCTTTGGTTTACGTAGCCGAAGCCCGAATGCGGCGATTAGTTAGTGGACATCTGCAAGCACTTTGATTGCCAATGTCGAGACGAGGACTTTGTCAAGTTTGCATCGTTTCAACTCAAGGATCAAGCTGTGAGTGGTACCGGCAATACAAAGATTCGGAGGAGGTCGTGTCATTACAGGATGAGTTCGGCGTGATTTGAGCTCATCACATTCGAAAGTGTTGTTGAAACAGCGGTGAGGAGTTCCGCAATCTCAAGCGGGCAACATATCATCTATCAATACAATATCCGATTCGAGCTTCGCTTTCGTTTTGCTAAGCAAGGCGTGCACGATGAAAAAGAGTATGATCTATCAATTCGGAGGTGATGCGAGAGAAGATCGCAATTAGCTCTTGTGCTTTTGAGCGAGAAAAGTATGATGATTTCTACAACATGGCTCTCGAAGCGGTGCCCATCTCAAATGTGAGGCTTCTAGAAGAGAATCGGGGAGGCAGTTCAATCTTCTTCTTCCTCTCAAGTGCAGCCTAAGCGTGAAGTTCTACCTTCCTCCTCCTCCGTTCCGTCGGCCTTATCGTGAGAAAGAACTCAGGTGGCGTGGATCTTCCCACCCACCCAACCACAGCTATCGAACAAGTCTAATTCTCGGGCTCCAGGTCAAGTGCTCCTTACCGTCCGCTCTGGGTGACTTGCAAGATGTCGGCGAAAGGTCACTATCGAACAAGTGCTTCAACAGGCGTCTTCCGCCTCCTCCTCTGTGAAATCTTCCAGCAATGGGTGGTCAAGCATAATCCCAAGTCGCCAAGGTGAACATGATGAATGCAGCTCAGCGGAGGATTCTTCGATGTGATCATGGGTAATCTTCCGATTAATGATATTCTGCCAAAGTTTTATTTGATACGGTGCATCGCATTGTTTCATGTCTAGATCATTTGTTGCAAAGCATGATTTCATTTGGAAATGTTGGAAAAACCCGGGAGTTGTTTCTCCGGCCTCTTCTATGAGGCTACCACAAGGATTCAGGATGTTTCTATCAAGATGGGCGACTATAGATTTCGGCTAAACCATTTGTCCTTGGTGACTGGGATATTGATCTTATTCTCGGAATGGGTGGCTTTATCGGCTAAAGCTCAGCTTGATGTGCCGGGGAAATTCAATTGACTCACTCTTCTAATGATGTGATCATCTATGCGCTTCGTGATGAAACCATTGGTTGTTTTCTCTCAATGAGAAGAAATGAAGATGCTATCTCTCGATTCGATCGTTTGTGAGTACCAAGATGTCTTTCGGAAGAGCTTGGGTATGCCTCCTCATCGGCCGATTGAGTTCGTTATCGATCTTGAGCACAGACCTTGAACCCATTTGCAGCGTCCATACAAGCTTGGACTGATGAGCTGAAGGAATTGAAGAAGCAGCTCGATGAACAAGAGCGTCTGGGTTTGATCGGACGAGTTCATCTCCTTGGGGTTGTGGTGTTCTTTTTGTCCGGAAGAAGGATGGCGGACCTACTTTCGTCGATTACCGTCCATTGAATAAGAAGACAATCAAGAACAAGTATCCACTTCCCAACATCAATGAGCTTTTCGAGCAACTCAAAGGTGCTCTGATGTTCTCCAAGCTTGACCTTCGTATGGGTTATCATCAGTTAGCATTCGTGAACAAGATATTCCCAAGGCGGCATTGAGAACAAGCTTTGGTTCTTATGAATATCTTGTCATGTCTTTGGCCTTGTCAATGCTCCTCAACATTCTCTCGGATGATGAACTTCATATTCAACCCCTACACCAATGAATTCGTCTTGGTCTATCTTGATGATATTTTGGTCTTCTCCAAGAATAAGAAGGATCATGCCAAACATTTGCGATTGGTGCTAGACAAGCTCGGAGAGTATCAATTCTATGCGAAGTTCTCCAAATGTGAATTTTGGCTTGATGAAGTGCTTTATCTTGGTCATATCATCTCCGCCAAGGGCATCGCTGTTAATCCAGAAGGTGTCGCAATTGTGAATTGGGAACCTCCTCGAGAATGTCAGCGACTCATGACTTTCTTGGTCTTACAAGCTATTGCGAAGATTCGTTGAGAACTTCTCCAAGATTGCAAGCCCTTTCAACCTTCTCGAAGCATGTAAGTATATACGGTCTCCACAGAGTGTGGCGTTGCTTTCAATACCCTCAAAGAGAAACTCGTCACACTCTGTCTTGACTCCTCTGATGAATCCAAGCCATTTGAAGTCTTACGTGATGCTTCTCTTCAAGGTCTCGGTGTGTGTTAATGCAAGAGAAGAGTTGTGGCTTATACCTCTACTTGATTGAAGCCCAGCGGAAGAACTACCCCACTCGATCTTGAGTTGGCGGCGATTGTCCATGCTTTGATAACGTGGAGACATCTCTTGTTGGGAAGGAAAGTGGACATCTTCACCGATCACAAGAGTCTCAAGTACATCTTCCTCAACCCAACCTCAACCTCGGGCAGACTCGATGGGTGAAATGATTCAAAGTACAACCCAAGTATTGAATATACTCGGGCAGGCCAATGTCATTGCAGATGCTTTGGCAGGGAAGGCTTCTGCAGATCTAATCCTCAAGCCCTTTCGGCGGATCTCTGAAAGCTTTCCATAAGCTGAATCTTCAAGTTGTTCCTCAAGGCTTTCTTGCCAACCTCATAGTCTCTCCTACTTTGGAAGATCAGATTCGTGAGGCTCAACTTCTGGATGCCATGGTGAAAAAGGTGAAGCGTGGTATCGACAAGGGCATTTCAAGTACAAGTGCTTCCACGTTGATGACAAAGATACTCTTTTCTTTGAGGACGGATTGTGGTTCCTAAGGGTGATGAGAAAATTCATTATGAGCGAGGCTCACAATTCGCTTCTATCCATTCATCCTGGAAATGCGAAGATGTACCATGACCTCAAGCAGTCATATTGGTGGACTCGAATGGGCGAGAATTGCTCAATTCGTGAATGAATGTGATGTCTGCGGAAGAGTGAAGCGAGAACACCAAAGACCAGCTGGTCTCCTTCAACCTCTTGCTATTCGGAATGGAAGTTTGATCATATTGAAATGGACTTAGTGACTGATTTCCAAAGTCAAGCGTGGAAATGATGCTATCTTCGTTGTCATTGACAAGCTTACTAAAGTGGCTCATTTTCTTCCTATCAAAGAATCTATCACAGCAGCTCGGTTGGCGAGCTATACACCTCGAGATTGTCTCCTTGCGGCATTCCACAAGTGATCTCTTGAGGACCGTGGCATCTTTACCTCCAAGTTCTGGGATTCTTTTGAGAGGCCATGAGGCACCAACATTCGTTTCACCACACTTTCCATCCTCAAACAAGTGGCCAAGTTGGCGAGTTAATCAAATCCTTGAAGATATGCTCGGGGCTTGTGTCATTTCTTCGGTATGAAGTGGGAAGATTGTCTTCCATATGCGAGTTCTCCTACAACAACAGCTTCCAGCGAGTTGGGCAGGCCCATTCGAAATTCTCTATGGCGAAAAAGTGCGTACTCCTCTCAATTGGTGCAGGGCAGGTGAGCGCAACTTCTTGGCAATGACTTGATCCGAAGCGGAAGAAATGTGCCAAGTCATTCGTGAGAATCTCAAAGCCAGCATAATCGCGCGGAAAATATTATGATGATAAGCACCGTGATGTGGCTTTTGAAATCGGAGACCATGTCTACCTCGCGTCTCTCAATGAAAGGCACTCGTTAAACCCGGTATCAAAGGGAAGCTTGCCCTAGATCGTGGGTCCTTTCAAGATCATTGGCAAAAGCGATCTACGCCTATCAACGAGCTTCCACCCAACTTTGCAAGCGTGCGATGTGTTTCACGTGTCACAACCCATAAGTGCTTCAAGACCCTGAGCACTATCAACGGAAGATTGACCTTCAAGAAGATCTCTCTTATCATGAGCACCCGTTGCTATTCTTGAAGAAAGCGCAAGACTGCTAACAAGTCAATCAAATTCCTGAAAGTGAAGTGGTCACACCATTCCGACCGAAGCTACACGGGCCGAGGATCACCTCCGTTCGAATATCAGGTTCTTTCAGTCCTAGATCTCGGGAGATCCTCTTGTAGTGGTGGAGTGTTGTAACTGGATGTAAACTTCCCATTTTGGCAATATATTAACTTGACCTTCATCCAATTCTTGTGGGTTTTGTCATGCTTGGCCTCATCTTGTTTGGTGATGTGGTTTTCTCTTTTCCTTGTCATGCTCAGTTACCATATTGCATTTGTGCCTCTTGTCATCTTGCATTCCATCCTCATCATGTGCTTCTGTGATCTCTTACATATTATGTTGTTGCATGTTCCATACTTAAAACTTGCATTACCACCTCCTCCTTCTCTTTACTTCCTTCTTTTCAAGTGCTATCTTCTCCTTTTCAATTAATGTTCATCTTCTCCTGCAAATCTTGCTCCATATTATAAACCTCTCTGCCAAATGTCTCCTTGTTTGAAGTTGTTTTGGTCAGGTTTAAAAATGACACAAGTTTGAATTATATTCAAACTTGTCTTACTCTACCTTTAAAAATGCCCAATGCAATTTATTAAAATAGTGGAAGTTCGGGAGTTTGAGGATATTTTCTCTATACTCTAACTCCTCTCCTCTTCCTGTGCTTTCTTTTCTATTCCTGTCGGAAATAGAAGAGGAGAGCCAGTGTGGCGACCACTGAGCTCGGCCTCCAAGCCCGCCAGCCTCCAACCCACCCAGCCCGGTGAGCCGCGCCAGCCGCTCGATCCTCTCCTCCCATCTTCGTGCACACCTGCCTTACCAGCTAGATCCTCTCCACGTGGACATCTGGCCCGCTTCAGCGTGCGCCACCTTGCACCACCCTCTCCTCTACTTGCGTCATGGGGACCCGAGCAGAGGCACGAGCTCGACCGTCTCCCTAGCCCCCTACTTATCCTCTCTCTCCTGCCCTCCGCCCCTAGGGTTCCCTCTTCCTCTCCCGCCCTTGAGGTAAGAAGGACCACCAGATCCATCGCAGCTGCTCCGGCCCGGCCCAGGCCAGGCCGCGCCTCGTCCCGGTGCTCTCCCACCCACTAACCACCCGCAGACGTGTCCATCTTCTTCCGTCGTCTCTCTTCCCACAGCCGACTCTGATCGCCGGATCGACAAGTCCCTCGGCGTCGGCTTCCTCCTCCCTCTCGGTCAGGGAACACGGCAAAGTTCAGCTCACTTAATCGCCGTCGGCCCATCTCCGTCGACCCGTCGTGTCCTAGGGTGAGGGTAGTAGCACCTACCTCCCTTTTCTTTTCATGGTATTTAGGACCCGTAAGGCTCGGTCGATCCGTGTCTTTGCTGTGCTCCCGGTGCGTCGTGAAGTCTGAATTTCTTTTCCTTGTGTGTGTTCTTCTTGCGGCGGCCTTCGCCGTTCTCGGCCGGGTCCCCAAGTTCCTCTCTCACCCGCCTGCGCCTATGGTCTGCTGACTCCACCTTGATGCTGTTGTATACCTGCGCCGTGCTTCGTCGCATGGCCCGCAGCTCCACAGCCTACGCACACCCACACACATGCACACACGTTCCCTTCACGCACCGTTACTTTGCTTGCCTGATTCCTTTTACCCGGCACCTCCACAGGCTTAGTAGCCGCAGTTGCCTGCCCGGCCGTCGTCTACTACATTTTGGCGAGTTACTCGTCTGGTTGATTACCTAAAGGGCGAAGCCCTTCCCTATCGATCGCGGCCTAGCCCGGTGGCTGTTGGTGCGAGCTTCCCACCAGGAGACCAGTTGAATCCCCTTTTGTTATTTCCTCTGTGGGGACTTGTAACGATGAACTCTGTGATGGGGTCCCAGATCAACCTCTCAGCGCCCTCCTCCTTCTAGTTTTTTCTTATCGCGTTTTCCATTGGATGGCCCTCTCTTTCCTTTTAAGGCAAGTCCATTTCGGGCGTTTCCAAATATGGAAGATGCCAATTCATTACCTACCATTTTAGGCAGGTTTTGTTTTGTGCATTTGTGATGATTTTTCTGCAGCCTAACATATTATATATGTTTTTGGGGTAAAAAATCCCACCAACTCAGTGGTGGCATTAGTTTCTGCATTTGAGCAAGTTCATGAACATGTCATTTTACATCATCTTTGTTAATGGCGAGTTATGCCATTCTTGTTTTGCTTGTCATTTCAAACCGTGCATCCGATTCGGTGATCTTTATATCGATTTCAACGAAATCATCTCATCTTTCAGTGGCATACTTGGTTTGCCAAGTTGATGCCTGGTTCATCATTACCTTCGGGCCTTTACTCGCATTGCATATCACATCTATATCATGCCATGTTTTGCATCATGTTGATTGTGCATTGCAATGATTTATTATGGTTCCTTTGTTTGTGTTGTTGCTTTGGGTAGAGCCGGGAGGCGAGTCGTGAGCGAGGAACCTGTTGAGAAAGCTTCACGAGGATCAAGTTTTCGACAACTACGAGAACATTCGAGCAAGATGACCATACCCTAAATCACTTCTATCTTTGCTATGCTAGTTGCTCGCTCTTTTGCTATGCCTATGCTGCGATGCCTACCACTTGCTATATCATGCCACCTATATTGCCATGTCAGCCCTAACCATCCTTTTCCTAGCAAACCGTTGATTGGCTATGTTACCGCTTTGCTCAGCCCTCTTATAAGCGTTGCTAGTTGCGGTGAAGCTGAAGTTGTTCCTTGTTGGAACATGGAGATGTTGTTCCTTATTGGAACATGTTTACTTGTTGGGGATATCACAATATATATATCTGCTACAATTAATACATCTATATACTTGGTAAAGGGTGGAAGGCTCGGCCTATGCACATGTTTTGTTCCACTCTTGCCACCTAGTTTCCGTCATACGGTGTTATGTTCCTTGATTTGGCGTTCCTTACGGTTGGGTGATTTATGGGACCCCCTTGACGATTCGCTTTGAATAAGACTCGTCGGCAAGGCCCAACATTGGTTTTACCATTTGCCACCTAAGCCTTTTCCCACAGGTTTCGTGAGCAGGGTCATCTTATTTAAACCCGGGCCAATGCTCCTTGACGTTGGTCCAAACTAAACACCGTCTTGGGACCATTCCTTGGAAACTTGGATTCGTGGTTCTGTCGCTTAGCTTATCCGGTGCCACGAGCGAGATATGTGCAGCTCCTATCGGGATTTGTCGGCTGATCGGCTGGTCTTCTGGTCTTGTTTTATTCTTTGTCGAAATGTCTTGTAGTCAAGGATTCGAGATTGATCGGGTCTTCCGGTAGAAGAATATCCTTCGTTGACCGTGAGAGCTTATAATGGGCTAAGTTGGGACACCCTGCGGGTAATATCTTTGAAAGCCGTGCCTTGGTTATGAAGGCGAGATGGGAATTTGTTAATGTCGGTTGTAGAAAACCGAAGTTGACCTCAAATAAAATACATCAACGCGTGTGTAACCGTGATGGTCTCTTCGTGGTCGGAAGTGAACAGATGTTGGAGTTATGTCGGCGTAAGTAGTTCAGGATCACTTCTTGATCGCTACTAGTTTCACGATGCTTTGCTCCTCTTCTCGCTCTCTTTTGCGATGTAGCCACCATATATGCTAGTAAACTTGCTGCAGCTCCACCTTACTACTCTGTCCTTCCTATAAGCTTAAATAGTCTTGATCTCGGGTGTGAGATTGCTGAGTCCCGTGACTCACGAGATACTTCAAAACGATTCGAGTGCCGGCGATGCGGTGCAGGTGACTCAGCAGAGCTCAAGTGGGAGTTCGGCGAGGCGTGGTCGTTACTATGTGTCTTTTCGGATGATCGATAGTGGTGCCCGATTGGGGCGATTCGAGGATCTTGTAGCATTTGGGGTATCTTCTTTTATTTTGGTTCGTAGTGGACCTTGGTGTACTACGAATGATGGATGTTTATTGATGTCTTTGTGTGAAGTGGCATTTGTAAGCCAACTATGTATCTCTTTCCCTTATGTATTACATGGGTTGTGTGAAGATTACCTCACTTGCGACATTGCTTTCAATGCGGTTATGCCTCTAAGTCGTGCCTCGACCGCGTGGGAGATATAGCCGCGCTCGAGGCGTTAGGAAGGCTTGGGAAGGCCACAGCACACAGGAGACAAGGCCTCGGCAAGGAGCTTGCAGGAAGGCCAGTGGCGACAAGCTTCGGACGGCGACAAGGCAACAACAGCGGCAAAGCGCTTGCCATGGCAGATTCCACTCTGTTCTGCGCTCGGCACATCCACCATGCATACAGGACCTTTCGGTAGCGTGTGAAGGTATGTCTGCGGCCAGGCGGAAGCCTTGATGTGGCAGCGATAAGATTGCCATCGTGGCAGCGGTGGCGTCCAATGATCCCTGTTTGCACTATTTGGCGTAGATGGGCATTTAATGCCTTTGTCCCTGCGTCGAGGGTTAGGTATGATACCTTTGTACAATAGTTGTACCAACCGCTATTCCTTTTCCATTTTTCCTTGTCTCGTTGCCTGTAGGGAGACCCTTGAGCATATAAAAGGAGGCCCATGCGCAGCGTGGGGGGTTGGAAGGTTGAAACAGAAAACACTCACGCTAGGTCTCGTTAGCTTGGTGGCGTATCTTTGTAGCACTCGGCGCTCTAGCAAGAACTCAATATACTCGAGACATGTAGCGGTAGGAGTGTTATCTTCCGGAGAGCTCGAAGCTGGGTAAACTGCTGTTATTAACCGCCTCGATCTGCTCTTCGTGCGATCTCTGCCCCCCGCTTGAACGAAAGGGGCTCGATCCGCCCGGTCCGTGGTGTTAAATGGGCGGATCAGCTTCCCGACAGATGCACCTCTTAATCATTCACTTCTCGCTATTCATTTGTCTGAGGTCTGAAGATATCTCGGAAGGCTCGTCTTTTCTTCAAGATCTGTTCAAGTTATTTGGAATTATTATCTCATTCAAGCCATTTAATTCAAGGGTGCAACCTCTCTTTAAAATTGTTCATGTTTTCTTTTTGAGTGGGCCCTAACCCACAGGTCTTTTCGAGGATCTTACGACTCTTCTAATTTTCGGAGCTATTCCCAAATTCTTTTGGAGCTTGGCGTAGAGAATGAATTATCATCAGTCATATTCCTTCTCGAGACGCTTTCAAATTCTTCTCATTGTTGGATCAACCTCTTTGTTTTCATTCTCCCGGAGTGTATCAACAACTCTTGGTGGTGTTTCTCATCTTCTTTCTCAACCACGAGAGCGAGAAGAAGTGTCCTCTAAATCTTGGTCCGTTCTCTTGAAGATTCATGGTTCTAGCTTCATGCCATCCTCATAATTGTTTTGATTGTGACAATTCTTTTCACCCATCCGGAGCATTTCATGAGTTGTTTCCATTTCTTTCCTCAAAGGTCATCATGTCATAATTCTTCATTCTCGTGTAGCTACCATTCTCCAAATCTTACCGCGAATCATTCAAATATCCTCTAACAGTTCATGATCTCTTCATTCTCTTGTATATAAATCCCCTCAAGTATCTTCATTCGTTTTCCAGTTCTTCATTGAATTGTGCCTTTGCTCGTTCATATTCTATTCTTATTTGTTAGTTCAAGATTTCACTTCCTTCATTATCATATTAATTCATTCGTTGTTTCCAAATTCCGGCGGTTCCATCAATACCTTCTCAAGTTTAGCTATCTCTATCCTTAATCCCTCAAGAAGAATAAGTAGTATGCCAAATCATTACTTGTCTTCAATTTAAATTGGTGAAGGATACTCATAACGTAATTCTTATTATTTTTCATCCAAGTGATCTAGTTTCTTCTTTCGAGTTGTTCATCATGTCACATTCTCGGTTCGAGTTGATTCACCTTTCTTTTCGGGTTCCAAGTTTTCGGCATTATCTCATCGTGAAGCTCCTTCTAAATCATCGCAAGGCTTCACCTGTGTTTTCAACTTCTCTTTATTTTATCATCCTTTTATTACGGAGTTCTTCATGGAGGCTCTACATGGTGGTTAAGTCAAGTTCTTTTCATTCGCAATTGTTCTTCAAGATTTCTCTCGAAGTTATGATCCGCCAGCTATACTCTAAAATAAACATGGTGTTCAACACATGTTTTGTTTGAGAGCTCAAGTATTCTTCATCTTGCATTCCAAAGTGCAATTCTTTCTACCTTATCTTTTGAGGTGGTGTTATGTCACTCTTGACAATTTCCTTCATGTTTCATGATTCACATGTTGTCAAGAATGAGATATTTTAAATCCACCAATCTCTTCGTTGGAGTCATCTTGTGTCATGTTTCAGCTAAAGCCTTCCCTAAGGAATGTTGCTATTGTGGTGCTTATCAATGATCCAAGTTATCTCTCTATCCACTCGTGAAGAAGTTTTTTCATCTCTTTGATCTCAAACAAGCAATTGTTTTTCGTTAGTGGCAGAATTTCACCTCAAGTGTTGAGATGTTTCCATAAGCCCACTACAAGCTTATTCTTTTAGTTGTTGGTTTCCAACAACTCGTTCTAACCTTCTTGGAAGGTGCTTTCCAAGCTCATTTGAGGCAGAAGTTGGCATTTTCTTCTCCATTCTTTTATTCCGATCTATCTTCTATTCTTTCTTAGGAGCATTGTGATGTTACTCTCTTGACCCATCATCTCATTTTGCAAATATCATGTTCTTTTCCTTGCTTACCGTTTAACAGAGTGTTATGTCCTCTGCTCAAGTTCTTTCATCTTATCAAGTTTTGCCTCCCTTCTCAGCGTAGTGCGATCGAAATGTTTCTTACCCCTTGTGCGATATTTCAATTCCGGAGGCGATGTGTTGTTGATTTCATCAAATATCCTCGATCTTGTAAGTTCATGTTCAATTCCTTCCATTTCTGATCGAATTACTGCCCAAATTATATCATTCTTCCGTTAATCAAATCCTTGAAGATATGCTCGGGGCTTGTGTCATTTCTTTCGGTATGAAGTGGGAAGATTGTCTTCCATATGCCGAGTTCTCCTACAACAACAGCTTCCAAGCGAGTTCGCAAGGCCCAATTCGAAATTCTCTATGGCGAAAGTGCGTACTCCTCTAAATTGGTGCGAGACGGTGAACGCCAACTTCTTGGCAATGACTTGATCCTGAAGCGGAAGAAATGTGCAAAGTCATTCGTGAGAATCTCAAAGCAGCGCATCGCGCCGGAAGAGCTATTATGATGATAAGCACCGTGATGTGGCTTTTGAAATCGGAGACCATGTCTACCTCCGTCTCTCCAATGAAAGGCACTCGCCGCCCGGTATCAAAGGAAGCTTGCCCCTAGATACGTGGGTCCTTTCAAGATCATTGGCAAAAGAGGCGATCTCGCCTATCAACTTGAG
The DNA here is from genome assembly GCA_021605205.1 of Aegilops longissima. Classification (NCBI taxonomy): domain Eukaryota; kingdom Viridiplantae; phylum Streptophyta; class Magnoliopsida; order Poales; family Poaceae; genus Aegilops; species Aegilops longissima. The sequence goes on from JAHIAM010002947.1 coordinate 34,380, forward strand.
CTTCCTCCAACCGCAAACGCACGATGTGTTTCACGTGTCACACCGCAAGTGCTTCAAGACTCTGAGCACTATCAACTTGAAGAAATTGACCTTCAAGAAGATCTCTCTTATCATGAGCACCCGTTGCTATTCTTGAAGAAACCGGCGCAAGACTCGCAACAAGTCAATCAAATTCCTGAAAGTGAAGTGGTCACACCATTCCGACCGAGAAGCCACGGGAGCGCGAGGATCACCTCCGTTCGAATATCCGGAGTTCTTTCGGTCCTAGATCTCGGACGAGATCCTCTTGTAGTGGTGGAGTGTTGTAACACCGGACGTAACTTTCCATAATTGTAACTCCAACTCTTGCCATTTTCGGCATTGTGATATGATATTCCCTCCGTGGTTGGGTTTTCCTTCATTTTGCATTTTGTCCATGTCATGCATTTTCATCATGTCATCATGTGCATCGCATTTGCATACGTGTTCGTCTCATGATTCCGAGCATTTTTCCCGTTGTCCGTTTTGCAATCCGGCACTCCTATCTCCCCCGGCGGCCCCTTTTACGTTTTCCGTGTGCGGGTACTAAACCTTCTCGGAATGGACCGAGGTTTGTCAAGTGGCCTTGGTATACCACCCGTAGACCACCGGTCAAGTTTCGGGTCATTTGGAGCTCGTTTGGTACTCCAGCGGTTAACCGTGACTCTCGCGAAGGCCTCTTTTAAGTTGCAGCCCAACACCCTCCGAAATAGTCCAATAACCCATCTAAGTCACTTCCATGCTCTCCGTCGTTCGATCACGATCGTGTGGGCGAAAACTACACCTCATTTGGACTCTCCTAGCTCCTCTATGCCTATTTATACACCTCCCGTCCAAATCCGGGTCTTCTTCCCGAAACCCTAAAATTCCTCCCATTGCCCGCCGCCACCACCAAGCCGCCGCCGGCCGCCCTCGCCGGCGGCCGATCGCCCGCCTCGCCGCCTCCTCGCCTCCACCGCATCGCCACCACCCAGGCTCGCCGCCGCCGGCCGCCCTCTCTCCGGCCAGCCACCTCCTCCGCCCAGCCCGCCTCTTCTCCCTCTCCGGCGAGGAACCACCGCCGCCGCCGCCCTCGATCCGGATCCGGATCGATCCGGATCTCAGCCCGTTGACTTTCTTCCCCCCTCAATTTCTTCCAAGTATTTTGCATCCTGTGTTATTTTGTGGCATTTTAACGTAGCATAGCTTTGCATCTGTAGATCCATTTTGCGCGTTTAATATATCAAAATGTTCGTCTCGAAGAGTAGATCATTTCATCTCATTGCATCATTTTCATTTGAGCTCATATTGATGCCCGAAATGCTGTTGGAAGAGGGCTATGTGATGTCAGTTTCTGTTTCTTAACAGAACTTGCACTTTTGTTATTTTTGCTATGATTGATGTGTGCACCCTATGTTTTTGAGTCCTACATGTGTTTTGAAATATGCCATGCCATCTTTCCAGGGGTGTATGCCATGTATTTTTGTGATCTATGTGGTGACTAGCACAAGCATGCAAAGTAGGTGTCCTGATGTTGCTGATTTCAGCTCTGTTTTACTGATATTTTGATGCCATGTCAACTTGATGCTACCGAGAGATCCATGCATATTTTGAGATACTTCAGTAAGGATGTTTTGTTAAACATGTATTGCTCTATCCATCAATGCCTTTGTTTGCAATTATGGAGTGCCATAGCTTGAGTCAATCGAGCTCTACTTTTGCTATCAAATGTTTCCTGGCAGATTGTTTACATGTTATTCAATTTTGCCTAGGTTGTTGTGGTTGATCCGTGTATGCTATGTTATTGTTCTTGCCATGTATGTCTTCTATGCCATGTCTTCTTGATGTATGTATGCTTAGTTTTTCATATAAGGCTCTGTAGTGAGTGCATTGAGCTTGTAAACATGCCTACTTGTTATCAGTTTTGACATGCCATGTTGCTGAATCTGTTAATGAAACTTTCAATATTGACATGGGTGTTACTATATTTTCTGATCCTTTTTGGCTTATGGTCAGTAAGTGAATTTTGTTCTATGCTTTGAGTAGATTCATGCCATGCCTTATTGTGCTATTATAAGTTCCTGTAGCATGTAGTTTTGTTGCTCTGAACATTGCAACCTGATGCTGTTTTTGCCATGCCCGACTGATATTTTGTGCACTTTTGCCATGCTTGTTTGAACCTGTTATGATGTGATTTAGCCGTAGCTCAGTGTTCATCTTTTGTCAAGCATCTTGTGGAGATCACTGCCATATACTTTGTTGGTACGTTTGGGTGCAGTAGCTTAATTTATTGTTGCTTGCTAAGTGGCATCATGCTGTTAATGGCAGATTTGTGCCATTCTTGTTTTGCTTGTCATTTGCAAACCGTGCATCCAATTCCGGTGATCTTTATATCGATTTCAACGAAATCATCTCATCTTTCAATGGCATACTTGGTTTGCCAAGTTGATGCCTGGTTCATCATTTTCCTTCCGGAGCGAGATCGCATGTCATATCACATCCGCATATCATGTCATGTTTTGCATCATGTTGCTTCTGCAGTGCACCGTGATTTATTGTGGTTCCTTTGTTTGTGTTTTGCTTTGGGTAGAGCCGGGAGACGAGTACGTGAACGAGGAACCTGTTGAGAACGCTTACGAGGATCAAGCTTTTGACAACTCGAGAACATTGCGAGCAAGATGACCATACCCTCGAAATCACTTCTATCTTTGCTATGCTAGTTGCTCGCTCTTTTGCTATGCCTATGCTGCGATGCCTACCACTTGCTATATCATGCCACCCATATTGTCATGTCAGCCCTAACCATCCTTTCCTAGCAAACCGTTGATTGGCTATGTTACCGCTTTGCTCAGCCCCTCTTATAGCGTTGCTAGTTGCGAGTGAAGTGAAGGTTGTTCCTTGTTGGAACATGGAGATGTTGTTCCTTGTTGGAACATGTTTACTTGTTGGGGTATCACAATATATATCTGCTATAAATAATGCATCTATATACTTGGTAAAGGGTGGAAGGCTCGGCCTTATGCCTGGTGTTTTGTTCCCTCTTGCCGCCCTAGTTTCCGTCATACCGGTGTTATGTTCCTTGATTTCGCGTTCCTTACGGTTGGGTGATTTATGGGACCCCTTGACAGTTCGCTTTGAATAAGACTCGTCCAGCAAGGCCCAACTTTGGTTTTACCATTTGCCACCTAAGCCTTTTCCCCGGGTTTTCGCGAGCCGAGGGTCATCTTTATTTAACCCCCGGACCAGTGCTCCTTGAGTGCTGGCCGAACTAAACCTGCAGCGCCCCTCAAGGAAACTTGAGGTCTGGTTTTAGTTGTATGGACTGCTCATCCGGATGTGCCACGAGAGCGAGATATGTGCAGCTCCTATCGATTTGTCGGCACAATCGGCGGCTTTGCTGGTCTTGTTTTATTCTTTGTCGAAATGTCTTGTAGTCCGGGATTCGAGATTGATCGGGTCTTCCGGTAGAAGAATATCCTTCGTTGACCGTGAGAGCTTATAATGGGCTAAGTTGGGACACCCTGCAGGTAATATCTTTGAAAGCCGTGCCGCGGTTATGAGGCAGATGGGAATTTGTTAATGTCGGTTGTAGAAAACCGAAGTTGACCTCAATTAAAATACACCATCAACGCGTGTGTAACCATGATGGTCTCTTCTCGGCGGGGTCCCGAGCGAACACGGTGTTGGAGTTATGTCGGCGTAAGTAGTTCAGGATCACTTCTTGATCTGTGGCCCCAAGACCGGAGCTTGATTGCCTTCCGGGGTTTCGAGTTTTGTCGTGTGGTTTGTTTTGTTTTTGCTTTGCATCATGTCATCTCTTGCATTGCATCATCTCATCATGCCATCATATCATTAATTTTAACACTCTTCTAAATAAATTGTATGGATGTTTTCGATCCATTTAAACCGAGGATTCACATGGTGATTTCTCTTTATAACATATCCTCCCAATATTAGGGAGCTATAATAAAATTATTCCATTTATTTGGAATTAACCATAACACACTTGCAAAAATCCCAATGCCTTTCATTATTTCTACTCTTGGCCTCTAACTTTGTCACTTGTCCTTTCATCATTTTCCGGAGCTCTACCAAAACTCTCAACATTTTTGGAAACTCCTAGAACCTACCTAGTTCAAACCTTTTGAATTAAATTCAAAGAAATTTGAATTTATTCTTTCAATCTTAGTCTTTCCTAATTTTCTCGGACCTAACATTTTTTTGAGTCCGGAAAATTATCCGTGTCCAAATCTTTTCCCCAACCCTCTCTTTCTTTTCTTCTCCTTATCTGTTTTCTGCTAAAGAAGATATATAAGAGAGGAGAGAGACCCATCCAGCCCCTCATCAGCCCAGCCGGCCTCCTGGGCCTCCCAACTCCATGGCTGGTCCCAGGCCCGCGGCCTCCCAAGGCCCACCAACCCCTTGAGGCCCAGCCGCCCTGCCCTCTAACCCTAGCCCATCTCTCCCGATCCCCCTCTCCCTCGTGTCCCTGCTAGCGCCGCCACTCGCACACGAGGGGAGCGCCCGCCGATCCCCTTTCTCCCTCGATCTCCTTCTCCCTCTCGCCTCTCATGGCGCCTCCAAGCCGATCCCCCCTCATCTTCCCCTCGTCGCCTCCACACGGTTCCCAGCGCCGCGCCCTTCCTCTACCGTCGCCCTCCGGCCGCTGCGACCAGAGGAGCACCATGCCCCGTCGCTCCTGGCCCTGCACCTCCACCGCGCCTCTCTGCCGCCAGGCCCGGCCGCCGTCTTGGCTCTGAACACCCCATCCGCCTCCTTCCTCTCCTCCATGGCGCCACCTCGCCCTTCTTCTCCCCTCGGCCCCCCCTCGCAGCCTTCGAGCGCCTCCTCTCCACCTCCTCGCGCCGGCCTCTCCACCTCGCCGCGCCGGCCAGGCCCCCAAGCGCCGCCTCGTCTCCTCTGCAGCTCCTCCTCCGTCTCGACCTCGGCGCGCCCGCGCCACGGTACTCCTCTCCGCCGCCAAGCCCCTTCAACTCCGGCGCCCCTGCCTCGGGAAGCCCTGCCGCTGCCTGCTCCAGCTCGTGGATTCGCCGAGCCCTGCCATGGCAGGATTTTGTGCATCGCCGGGAGCTCCTCAAATGTTGCCCTGTGCATCGTTTTGCTGCTGCCGCACGGACGCCAAGTACCACTACGACCCGACGACCCCGGACATCTCCGAAGACCCATGTACCACTACCATCTCCGAAGACCCGTGTACCACGGCGGCAAGTTCAACTCCAAAGCGTGAACAACTACTTCCGTGGTTAACGACAAGTACCCGACGTCACATGTACCACTACCGTCGACCCGAAGCCCTCGGATTCGTCAAGTCCAAGATGCAAGTACCACTCCAAACCATGTACAACTACCGTCGTCGAAGACACTGTGTAATGGAACCGTCAAGTTCGACTACCTTCGTGTGTACCATTACTTCCGATGGCGAGATGTACCACTACCATCGAGCGAGCGTCTACTTCCTCTACCGTCGCCGTGTACCACTACTTCCCTCGGCGATCATCGCGAGAACGACTACTTCCTCTACTTCCCTCGGCGAACCGTGAGCGTCTACTTCCCTCTCGAACGCTTTCTCCTCCGAACTTGCGCTTGAAGGTATAACCCGAGACGACCGCGATGAGATGCCCTTGCATGTATGAGATGCACGATATGTTTGCACCGTGTCCAATTGTCACTCGTTTGTTCCTCCTCGTTGCCATGCCATCGTTCCGTGGGAACCGGAATCGGGATCACCCACCATCTCGCATGACTCGCTTCCGTCACGTTTTCCTTTGCACGGTATCTCCGTGAGCTACGGAACCGATATGTTGCCGTGGCACCATTTTCGGATTCGTTGCCGTGGCACCCCTTTCTTCCACCATGGTGACACAATGCTTCATATCATGCTCATGATAACGTTTTCATAATATTGCATAAAAACTTGCACTTGTCATCCGCATCATGATAACAACATTAATATGCTTATAATTGTTGTTTGCATTAATTTTCTTAAATGCCATGCTAAAATGATTTAATTCATATCTAAATAACCGTAACTCGGATTTAAATGTTCTTTATATGTAAATGGGGTAGAAAAATGCCTAGTTTAACATGGTGTACTTGCTTTGCTTGTTTAACAACTCTAAAATATGCTTTAGGTCAGATCTGTACCTAATCCATAATTTGTATATGGGGATTTTCGAATTGTTGTTTCTTATTTCCGGCCTCATTTAAACTTGCCTAGATAGGTAGTTTCATTATGCTTCACCTCTTGCCATGTTTAACAACATTTAATATTGTTGAGTACCTAATCAAGAGAGAACTAAATAAGTGTTGTGGTGTTCCGTCAATATGCAACTCGTTGCATATTGAGCTCCACTTAACTTGTAGTGTTGTTTGTGCATATTGCCATGCCATGCCTCATTAAACGGACATGCATCATACTTGATTGTGCATCATGCCATGTTTATGATTGTGTGTTTACTATGTTGTTTGCTTCTTTCCGGTTTGCTTCTCTCGTTAGCTTCGGTTCCGTTCCGGAGTTGTGAGGATTCGTTCGACTTCCTCCGTTCGTTCTTCTTCATGGATTCGTTCTTCTTCCTTGCGGGATTTCAGGCAAGATGACCATACCCTCGAAATCACTTCTATCTTTGCTTGCTAGATGCTCGCTCTTTTGCTATGCCTATGCTACGATGCCTACCACTTGCTATATCATGCCACCCACATTGCCCTGTCAAACCTCTAACCATCCTTTCCTAGCAAACCGTTGATTGGCTATGATTACCGCTTTGCTCAGCCCCTCTTATAGCGTTGTTAGTTGCAGGTGAAGATGAAGCTTGTTCCTTGTTGGAACATGGAGATGTTGTTCCTTGTTGGAACATGTTTACTTGTTGGGATATCACAATATATCTTACTTAATTAATGCATCTATATACTTGGTAAAGGGTGGAAGGCTCGGCCTTATGCAGTGTGTTTTGTTCCCTCTTGCCGCCTAGTTTCCGTCATATCGGTGTTATGTTCCCGGATTTTTGCGTCCCTAACGCGGTCGGGTGATTTATGGGACCCCCTTGACAGTTCGCTTTGAATAAGACTTTTCCAGCAAGGCCCAACATTGGTTCTACATTTGCCTCACCTAGCCTTTTTCCCTTGGGAGTCGCGCTCTCAAGGGTCATCTTTATTACCCCGGGCGATTGCTTGTCTAGCGTTGGTCCAAACTAGAGCACCGTGCGGGACCATCCCTTGGCAACTTGGGTTACGTGTCGGTACTGTGACGCTTAGCTTATCCGGTCGTGGCACGAGGACGAGATCTACGCGGCTACTATCGGGGTGTCGGCACGCCGGGAGGTCTTCTGGACTTGTTTTATTGCTGTGAAATGTCTTGTGGCCGGATTCGAGACTGATCGGTCTTCCGGGAGAAGGTCTATTCTTCGTTGATCGCGAGAGCTTATCATGGGCTAAGTTGGGACACCCTGCAGGGTTTGAACTTTCAAAGCCGTGCCCGCGGTTATGTGGCAGATGGGAATTTGTTAATGTCGGTTGTAGAAAACCGAAGTTGATCTTAATTAAAATACACCAACCGTGTGCGTAACCGTGAGTGTCTCTTTTCGGGGTTGATCGAGAGGAGAACACGGTTTCTGGGTTATGTTTGACGTAAGTAGGAGTTCAGGATCACTTCTTGATCATAGTTGCTCGACCGTGCTTTGCCTTCTCTCCCCGCTCTCTTTTGCGTATGTTAGCCACCATATGTGCTAGTCGCTTGCTGCAGCTCCACCTCACTACCCTGTCCTACCTTTAAGCTTAAATAGTCTTGATCTCGCGGGTGTGAGATTGCTGAGTCCCCGTGACTCACAGTTACTTCCAAAACCAGTTTGCAGGTGCCGATGAAACCGTGCAGGTGATGGACCCGAGCTCAAGGAGGAGCTCGATGAAGATCTTGTTCATTGTGTTGTTTCGTTCAGTTGATCGAGAGTGGAGCCAGTTGGGACGATCAGGGGATCTGTGTAGCTTGTGGGGTAGTCTTCTTTTATTTTGGTTCCGTAGTCGGACCTTGATTGTATCTGTATGATGTAATGTTTTACTCTTGTATTGTGTGAAGTGGCGATTGTAAGCCAACTATGTATCTCTTTTCCCTTATGTATTACATGGGTTGTGTGAAGATTACCTCACTTGCGACATTGCTTTCGATGCGCTTATGCCTCTAAGTCGTGCTTCGACACGTAGGAGATATAGTCGCATCGAGGGCGTTTCAAGTTGGTAATCAGAGCCTTCCCCGACTTAGGAGCCCCCTACTTGATTGTTTGCTGACGTTGTTGAGTCTAGAATGGAAAATGTTTTGAGTCTTAGGATTATATATATCGGAGAGTAGGATTCTTTTACTCCTCGGTCCCTTCGTCGCTCGGTGAGGTATCTGACGTAGAGTTTTGACTTTTCTCTCCTCAAATTTCACTAAAATTTTTTAGGATCACGTGGGTATCTTGGAATCGTTCGATGGTTTTGTGGCGAGAACATTGTTCTTGGTGCCTCCTGTCATTTAGGGGTTGTGGCGGTGTCCCGGGAGTTGAGCTCCGAGGTGTTGTCGTCACAATTTTATCGTTGCAGATTCTGGAATACCTGAGTTTTACCGACATCGAAATCTCTTTTGTGCAGTTGTTGGTGAGATAACCTGATAGCCCAATCTTGTGGCGAGTCTTGGGAGTATTGCCATGACTTGTATAACGGATGTTTTTGAAGGTCGAGGTACACGATTTCGAGGATTTCTTGGTTATGTGTTGACGGATGGATACAATTGGATCTAGGTATTGTTAGTTTGGGTGATATATTTTGTGTCCCTGTATCCCCAACACCAGATTGCATAACCAGAAAGTTTGGGAGTTTATAGGTGGGAATTCTAGTAGCTTACGGGATATTCTTTCCGACGGATGTATGATTTGAGATTGGGGTTCAACGTCTAGTGGTCCGCCCATTCACGGTCGATTCTGATGGTCGCGAGGCGTCTTAAAGAATCCTTGGCTATGCTGATTCGGGGCGTCTTGTTTGTCATTCGTGGCGTCCGCTATCGTCGTGTCCGTGTGGGCCCCACCACGAACACTTTGGGCGAAATCTCTATCATGTGTTTGTTCCGCTCATTCTTGAAGCCAATCCTTTGTTTTGTTTTGTTTTGTGGTATTGAGTTGCTTGAAGTCAAGTGTTGATTCCATACCTTTCCTAATTGGTGTTCTCATATTGCTATGTGAATACTAATCCTTCTTCATCCTTGAGCTTGTCATGTTAATTCTTTTCCAACCGCGTGCTTCTCTTCAAGTGAATTCAATCATTCCAACATTCGCAAGATCAATTCTAAGCTTTTTCTCAACGGTGTTCGTTTCATCCGACCCAAGTTGTTTTGATTTCCGCCCTCCACCCTTTTTCTTCAAGGACTCAGATTTCTTAATCAAGTATCCATTTTATTGAGAGAAGTTTCTTCATTCTTTTCCTTTATTGTTTTATCCGGTGATTTCTCATGAAGACGCTTAAGGAAGCTTTAACCTTATCATTGTTCCATTCTAATTTTCTTCTCCGGTGGATGTAAGTCAAGTTTTCGGTGTTGATCGTATTCTTTTCATCATTTCAAATGCTTTCTCGTGTCGGTGCATCTCTTAATCTTTCACTTCTTGCTATTCAAGTGTTCCGGAGCATTGAAGATATCTCAGAAGATTCTAGTTTCCATTCTCAATTCACTCAAGTTCTTTTGAGGATGCTATCTCATTCAAGCCATTTAACTCTACCGGTGCAATATCTATTTCAAACAATTGTTCAACGGTGGTTCTTTTGAGTGGGCCCTAACCCACAGGTCTTTTCCCAGGATCTTACCTGACTCTTTTATTTTTCCGGAGTTATTCTCAAATTCTTTGCAAAGTTTGACGTAAGAATGATTTATCATCAGTCAAATGTTTTTCTCCAAGATCTTCCAAATTATTTTCATTGTTGGTTCAACCTTTCTAATTTTCATTCCGGAGTGCTTCAATAATTCATGGTGATGTTCTCGTCGTCATTCTCGAATTTTGAAGACCGAAGAAGAGTTTCTCTTAAATCTCGCTTCTTTCTCTTCAAGATTCATGGTTCTAGCTTCGTGCCATCCTCATAATTGTTTTGATTGTGAGAATTCTTTTCACCCACCCGGAGCATTTCAGGAGTCTTTTCAGTTTGATTCTTCGGAGCCCATCATCTCAGAATTATTCATTCAAGCGTTCAACTCTGGTTTTTCCAAATCTCACCGGTGCATCGTCGAAATATCCTCTAATCAGTTCATGATCTCTTCGTTCTAATGTATCTAAAGTTTGTCAAGCATCTTTATTCGTTTTACAATTCTTCCCGGTGAATTGTGCCTTTGCTACGTTCATTCTCAATTATTATGGTGGTTTGTTCAAGATTTCATTTCCTTGATTATCACTTTAATTCATTTGTTCTTTCGAATTCCACCGGTGGCTCCATCAATACCTTCTCAAGTTTGCGCCATATCTATCTTAATCCTTTCTATGAGAATAAGTAGTATGCCAAATCCATTGCTTGTCATCAATTTAATTGGTGAAGGATCAGCATAATGTAATTCTTATTCTTGTTCCATCGAGTAAATTCAATTCCTTATTCCGGAGGATCGTCAAAATTCGTGATTTCATTTGTTCATCTTTCTTTCCGGAGTTCCAACTTTTCTCAGTTATATCATTTCAAAGCTTCATCTTGTCACTGCAAGGCTTCACCTTGTGTTGTCAACTTCTCTTTCTTTCTATCACCTTTTTGTTTACCGGAGTTCTTCATGGAGGCTCTACATGGTGGTTCGTCAAGGATTCATTTCTTTCTCGAATTGTTCTTCAAGATTTCTCTCGGAGTTAAGATCCGTCAAGCCATACTCAAAAAATTGAACATGGTGCTCAACACATGTTTTGTTTTGAGGAGTTCAAGTATTCTTCTTCTTGCATTTCGAAGTGCAATTCGTTCTACCTTATCATTTGGGGTGGTGTTATGTCATTCTCGACAATTTGAGTTCGTGTTTCATGATTCAAATGTTGTCAAGAATGAGGTATTTTAAATCCATCAATCTCTTCATTGGAGTTATCTTGGGCTATATTTCACCTTAAGCTTTCCCTAAGGAGTGTTGCTATTTATGGTGCTTATAAAGGACCCAAGTTCTTCATTTGTCCTCTCGGTGAAATAAGTTTCTCGTCTCCTTATTGATATAAATTCAATCGTTTGTTTCCGTTGGTGGCAGAATTTCACCTCGTTTTGTAAAGATCATGTCCTTTTCCTTGCTTATCGTTTTTAACCGGAGTATCATGTTTTTCATTCGAGTTCTCTCATCTTATCAAGTTTTGCCTGCTTCCTCAACCGGAGAGCTGTCTGAAATCTTTCTTACCCTTTGTGCAATTCTTTCAATAGTTCCGGAGGCAGTATGTTGTTGATTTCATCAAGTATCATCCCATCTTCTCTAGTTCATGTTATATTCCTTCCATTTACAATCGGAGTTCTGCCCGAATTCTTCCTCCCTCATCTTGTTTTAAACGGAGTGGTTTCGAATTATATCTTGTCCATTAAACTCTTGATTCATGCCTTTTCAACCTTCAAGTTATCGTAATGTTCCTTGTTCCTCTTTTCTAACGGATTGTTTTCAACCTTGTTCATCTTCGTTGTGTTCTTTCTTTCATTTGTTCAACCTCTCAAGGTTCTTTGGTTTCACTCGTTTGTCGGAGAAGCAACTTTGTTTTACCTCTTCCTCTTCCGCTTTTCTCCGGTGCCATCCTAGATCTCGGACGAGATCCTCTCGTAGTGGTGGAGTGTTGTGGCGCCCCAAGACCGGAGCTTGATTGCCTTCCGTGGTTTCGAGTTTTGTCGTGTGGTTTGTTTTGTTTTTGCTTTGCATCATGTCATCTCTTGCATTGCATCATCTCATCATGCCATCATATCATTAATTTTAACACTCTTCTAAATAAATTGTATGGATGTTTTCGATCCATTTAAACCGAGGATTCACATGGTGATTTCTCTTTATAACATATCCTCCCAATATTAGGGAGCTATAATAAAATTATTCCATTTATTTGGAATTAACCATAACACACTTGCAAAAATCCCAATGCCTTTCATTATTTCTACTCTTGGCCTCTAACTTTGTCACTTGTCCTTTCATCATTTTTCCGGAGCTCTACCAAAACTCTCAACATTTTGGAAACTCCTAGAACCTACCCTAGTTCAAACCTTTTGAATTAAATTCAAAGAAATTTGAATTTATTCTTTCAATCTTGGTCTTTCCTAATTTTCTCGGACCTAACATTTTTTTTGAGTCCGGGAAAATTATCCGTGTGTCCAAATCTTTTCCCCAACCCTCTCTTTCTTTTCTTCTCCTTATCTGTTTTTCGCTAAAGAAGATATATAAGAGAGGAGAGAAGAGAGCAGACCAGCCCCCTCATCAGCCCAGCCGGCCTCCTGGGCCTCCCAACTCCCGCAGCTGGTCCCAGGCCCGCGGCCTCCCAAGGCCCACCAACCCCTTGAGGCCCAGCCGCCCCTGCCCTCTAACCCTAGCCCATCTCTCCCGATCCCCCTCTCCCTCGTGTCCCTGCTAGCGCCGCCACTCGCACATGAGGGGAGCGCCCGCGCCCGATCCCCTTTCTCCCTCGATCTCCTTCTCCCTCTCGCCTCTCATGGCGCCCCAAGCCGATCCCCCTCATCTTCCCTCGTCGCCTCCACCACGGTTCCCAGCGCCGCGCCCTTCCTCTACCGTCGCCCTCCGGCCGCTGCGACCAGAGGAGCACCATGCCCCGTCGCTCCTGGCCCTGCACCTCCACCGCGCCTCTCTGCCGCCAGGCCCGGCCGCCGTCTTCGGCTCCTGAACACCCCCATCCGCCTCCTTCCTCTCCTCCATGGCGCCACCTCGCCCTTCTTCTCCCCTCGGCCCCCCCTCGCAGCCTTCGAGCGCCTCCTCTCCACCTCCTCGCGCCGGCCTCTCCACCTCGCCGCGCCGGCCAGGCCCCCAAGCGCCGCCTCGTCTCCTCTGCAGCTCCTCCTCCGTCTCGACCTCGACGCGCCCGCGCCACCGGTACTCCTCTCCGGCCGCCAAGCCCCTTCAACTCCGGCGCCCCTGCCTCGGGAAGCCCTGCCGCTGCCCTGCTCCAGCTCGTGGATTCGCCGAGCCCTGCCATGGCAGGATTTTTGTGCATCGCCGGGAGCTCCTCAAATGTTGCCCTGTGCATCGTTTTGCTGCTGCCGCACGGACGCCAAGTACCACTACGACCCGACGACCCCGGACATCTCCGAAGACCCATGTACCACTACCATCTCCGAAGACCCGTGTACCACGAGCGGCAAGTTCAACTCCAAAACGTGAACAACTACTTCCGTGGTTAACGACAAGTACCCCGACGTCACATGTACCACTACCGTCGACCCCGAAGCCCTCGGATTCGTCAAGTCCGAAGATGCAAGTACCACTCCAAACCATGTACAACTACCGTCGTCGAAGACCTGTGTAACGGAACCGTCAAGTTCGACTACCTTCGTGTGTACCATTACTTCCGATGACGAGATGTACCACTACCATCGAACGAGAACGTCTACTTCCTCTACCGTCGCCGTGTACCACTACTTCCCTCGGCGATCATCGCGAGAACGACTACTTCCTCTACTTCCCTCGACGAACCGTGAACGTCTACTTCCCTCTCCGAAACGCTTTCTCCTCCGAACGCACGCTTCGAAGGTATAACCCGAGACGACCGCGATGAGATGCCCTTGCATGTATGAGATGCACGATATGTTTGCACCGTGTCCGAATTGTCACTCGTTTGTTCCTCCTCGTTGCCATGCCATCGTTCCGTGGGAACCCGGAATCGGGATCACCCCACCATCTCGCATGACTCGCTTCCGTCACGTTTTCCTTTGCACCGGTATCTCCGTGAGCTACCGGAACCGATATGTTGCCGTGGCACCATTTTCGGATTCGTTGTCGTGGCACCCCTTTCTTCCACCACGGTGACACAATGCTTCATATCATGCTCATGATAACGTTTTCATAATATTGCATAAAAACTTGCACTTGTCATCCGCATCATGATAACAACATTAATATGCTTATAATTGTTGTTTGCATTAATTTGCTTAAATGCCATGCTAAAATGATTTAATTCATATCTAAATAACCGTAACTCGGATTTAAATGTTCTTTATATGTAAATGGGGTAGAAAAATGCCTAGTTTAACATGGTGTACTTGCTTTGCTTGTTTAACAACTCTAAAATATGCTTTAGGTCAGATCTGTACCTAATCCATAATTTGTATATGGGGATTTTCCGGAATTGTTGTTTCTTATTTCCGGCCTCATTTAAACTTGCCTAGATAGGTAGTTTCATTATGCTTCACCTCTTGCCATGTTTAACAACATTTAATATTGTTGAGTACCTAATCAAGAGAGAACTAAATAAGTGTTGTGGTGTTCCGTCAATATGCAACTCGTTGCATATTGAGCTCCACTTAACTTGTAGTGTTGTTTGTGCATATTGCCATGCCATGCCTCATTAAACCGGACATGCATCATACTTGATTGTGCATCATGCCATGTTTATGATTGTGTGTTTACTATGTTGTTTGCTTCTTTCCGGTTTGCTTCTCTCGTTAGCTTCGGTTCCGTTCCGGAGTTGTGAGGATTCGTTCGACTTCCTCCGTTCGTTCTTCTTCATGGATTCGTTCTTCTTCCTTGCGGGATTTCAGGCAAGATGACCATACCCTCGAAATCACTTCTATCTTTGCTTGCTAGATGCTCGCTCTTTTGCTATGCCTATGCTACGATGCCTACCACTTGCTATATCATGCCACCCACATTGCCATGTCAAACCTCTAACCATCCTTTCCTAGCAAACCGTTGATTGGCTATGATTACCGCTTTGCTCAGCCCCTCTTATAGCGTTGTTAGTTGCAGGTGAAGATGAAGCTTGTTCCTTGTTGGAACATGGAGATGTTGTTCCTTGTTGGAACATGTTTACTTGTTGGGATATCACAATATATCTTACTTAATTAATGCATCTATATACTTGGTAAAGGGTGGAAGGCTCGGCCTTATGCCTGGTGTTTTGTTCCACTCTTGCCGCCCTAGTTTCCGTCATATCGGTGTTATGTTCCCGGATTTTTGCGTCCCTAACGCGGTCGGGTGATTTATGGGACCCCCTTGACAGTTCGCTTTGAATAAGACTTTTCCAGCAAGGCCCAACATTGGTTCTACATTTGCCTCACCTAGCCTTTTTCCCTTGGGAGTCGCGCTCTCAAGGGTCATCTTTATTTACCCCGGGCGGTGCTTGTCTAGCGTTGGTCCAAACTAGAGCACCGTATGGGACCATCCCTTGGCAACTTGGGTTACGTCGGTACTGACGCTTAGCTTATCCGGTCGTGGCACGAGGAGAGATCTGTGCCATTGTCGTGGTGTCGGCCGCACGCGGGAGGTCTTGCTGGACTTGTTTTATTGCTGTGAAATGTCTTGTAGCCGGATTCGAGACTGATCGGTCTTCCGGGAGAAGGTCTATTCTTCGTTGATCGCGAGAGCTTATCATGGGCTAA
>JAHIAM010002948.1:0-31352 GCA_021605205.1 Aegilops longissima
ATTAACGAACCGAAGTGCGTTCACATATCGGTCATAAACACTTTCGCGGTTTTTGTTGATTCCTACCGTTTACGTGGTCTATTAATTAACATTTTGGGTCCCCAGCGATTTCCGTGGTTGTTGAACCCCGGTGCGCATACATGCCGATCATCAACAACCGCAATTTTGGTCGATTTTGGCCGTTTCTTGAACTATTATTCAGTTTTGGGGTCCCGGTGATTTCCACGATTGGCGAGCCCAGAGTGCGTTCGTGTCGGTCATCAACAATCACAATTTTGTGCGATTCTGTGCATTTGGTGCACTATTACTCACGTTTTGGGTCCTAGGCGATTTCCATGATTGATGATCTCGAGTGTGTTAACGTGTCCATCGTCAACACTAACAGTTTTGACCAATTATGACCCGTTTCGTGGACTCTTACTCACCGTTTTGGAGTGCGGCGATTTACAAAATATTTCAACCCCAAAGTGCGTTTACATGTCGGTCATCAAGACTCACAGTTTTGGCGATTCTGGCCCATTCGTGGACTATTACTCATGGTTTTGGGGTCCGTGGTGATTTCCCGATTAACGAACCCAGGAGTGCGTTCGTGTCGGTCATCAACTTTTCGCGATTTTGGCGATTCGACCGTTCGTGGATCATTACTCACTGTTTGAGGGTCGGGTGATTCCAACGATTAACGAACCCGGGGTGACTTTACACATCGGTCATCAACTTTTCGCGGTTTTGTCGATTCTGACCCATTTAGTGGACTATTACTCTTCGTTTTGGGGTCCCAGCGATTTCCATAGTTGTTGAACCCCAAGGTGCGCTTACGTGCCGGTCATCAGCACTCGCAGTTTTGCGATTCTAGCCAATTTCTTGGACTACTACTCAGTTTTGGGGTCGGGGTGATTTCCACGATTGGCGAGCCCGAGTGCGTTTCGTGTCAGCCATCAACTTTTCATAATTTTGGCTGATTACGACCCATTTTGTGGACTATTACTCCTTTGTTTGGGGTCCGTGGTGATTTCCACGATTAATGAACTCGGGTTTTGTTTACATATCGGTCATCAACACTCGCGGTTTCTCGATTCTCTCCGTTTACGTGGACTATTACTCACCGTTTTGGGGTCCCAGCGATTTCCATGGTTGTTGAACCCCAAGATGCGCTTGCGTGTACTGTCATCAACAATCGCAGATTTTGGCGATTCTTGCCCGTTTCTTGGACTATAACTCAGTTTTGGGGTCTGGGTTATCTCCATGATTGTGAGCCCAGCAGTGCGTTTCGTGTCGGACATCAACACTCACAATTTTGGCTAATTCTGGTCCATTTCATGCACTATTACTCACCGTTTTGGGGTCCCAGGCGATTTCCACGATTGGCGATCTCGAGTGCGTTTCGTGTCCATCATCAACACTAACAGTTTTGACCAATTCTGCCCGTTTAGTGGACTCTTACACCATTTTGGAGTCCCAGCGATATCCATAGTTGTTGAACCCCAAAGTGCGTTTCGTGTCGAGTCTACAACACTCAAAGTTTTGGCCTATTCTTGGCCGTTTAAGTGAACTATTACTCACTGTTTTGGCGTCCGGGTGATATCCATGATTAACGAACCGGGGTGCATTCACATGTCGGTCATAAACACTTTCGCGGTTTTGTTGATTCCTACCCGTTTAGTGGTCTATTAATTAACATTTTGGGTCCCAAGCGATTTCCGTGGTTGTTGAACCCCAAAGTGCGCTTACGTGCCGATCATCTACAACCGCAATTTTGGTCGATTTTGGCCCGTTTCTTGAACTATTACTCAGTTTTGGGGTCCCGGTGATTTCCACGATTGGCGAGCCGAGGTGCGTTACGTGTCGGTCATCAACACTCACAATTTTATGCGATTCTGGTCATTTGGTGCACTATTACTCACCGTTTTGGGTCCTAAGCGATTTCCATGATTGATGATCTCCAGTGTGTTAACGTGTCCGCCGTCAACACTAACAGTTTTGACCAATTCTGACCCGTTTCGTGGACTCTTACTCACCGTTTTGGAGTACCGGCGATTTACAAAATATTTCAACCCCAAAGTGCGTTTACATATCGGTCATCAAGACTCACGGTTTTGGCGATTCGGCCCATTCGTGGACTATTACTCATGGTTTTGGGTCCCATAGTGATTTGCGATTAACGAACCCGGAGTGCGTTTACGTGTCGGTCATCAACTTTTCGCGATTTTGGCGATTCTGACCCGTTCCGTGGACCATTACTCACTATTTTGGTGTCCGGACTGATTTCAGCGATTAACGAACCACGGGTCGTGTTTAAGTGTTGGTCATCAACGCTTCATGATTTTGCCGATTCGGCTCGTTTCATGGACTATTACTCACTGTTTTGGAGTCCGTAGTGATTTCCCGATTAACAAACCTGGGTGACTTTACTTGTCGATCATCAACTTTTCGCGGTTTTTAACGATTTGACCCGTTTACGTGGACTATTACTCTTCGTTTTGGGGTCCCAAAGCAATTTCCATGGTTGTTGAACCCAAAAGTGCGCTTACGTGTCGATCGTCAATGATCGCGATTTTGCGATTCTATCAATTTCTTGGACTACTACTCGATGTGTTGGGGTCGGGTGATTTCCACGATTGGCGAGCCGAAGTGCGTTTACGTGTCGGTCATCAACACTCATAATTTTGGCTGATTGACCCATTTTGTGGACTATTACTCCTTTGGGGTCGTAGTGATTTCCACGATTAATGAACTCGGGTTGTGTTTACATGTCGGTCATCAACTTTTCGCGGTTTCTCGATTCTCGCCCGTTTCATGGACTATTACTCACCGTTTTGGGGTCCCAAAGCGATTTCCATGGTTGTTGAACCCCAAGATGCGCTTACGTGTCGGTCATCAACAATCGCAGTTTTGGCCGATTCGTGCCCGTTTCTTGGACTATTACTCAGTTTTGGGGTCGGGTGATTTCCATGATTGGCGAGCCCGAGTGCGTTCGTGTCGGTCATCAACACTCACAATTTTGGCTAACTCTGGTCCATTTCATGCACTATTACTCACCGTTTTGGGGTCCGGGCGATTTCCACCATTGCGATCTCGAGTGCGTTTCGTGTCCATCATCAACACTAACAGTTTTGACCAATTCTGCCCGTTCGTGGACTCTTACACCATTTGGAGTCCCAAGCGATATCCATAGTTGTTGAACCCCAAAATGCGTTTACGTGTCGGTCTACAACACTCACAGTTTTGGCCTATTCTTGGCGTTTAGTGGACTATTACTCACTTTGTTTTGGCGTCCGGGTGATATCCATGATTAACGAACCGAAGTGCGTTCACATATCGGTCATAAACTTTTCGCGGTTTTGTTGATTCCTACCGTTTAGTGGTCTATTAATTAACATTTTGGGTCCCAGCGATTTCCGTGGTTGTTGAACCCCAAAGGTGCGCTTACGTGCCGATCATCAACAACGCAATTTTGGTCGATTTTGGCCGTTTCTTGAGACTATTACTCAGTTTTGGGGTCCCGGTGATTTCCACGATTGGCGAGCCCGAAGTGCGTTACGTGTCGGTCATCAACACTCACAATTTTGTCGATTCTGTGCATTTGGTGCACTATTACTCACCGTTTTGGGTCCTAGGCGATTTCCATGATTGATGATCTCGAGTGTGTTAACGTGTCCATCATCAACACTAACAGTTTTGACCAATTCTGACCCGTTTAGTGGACTCTTACTCACCGTTTTGGAGTACGGCGATTTACAAATATTTCAACCCCAAGGTGCGTTTACATATCGGTCATCAAGACTCACAGTTTTGGCGATTCTGGCCCATTCGTGGACTATTACTCATGGTGTTGGGTCCCATGGTGATTTGCGATTAACGAACCCGAGTGCGTTTACGTGTCGGTCATCAACACTTTCGCAGTTTTGGCGATTCGACCCGTTCGTGGACCATTACTCACTATTTTGGTGTCCGGACTGATTTCAGCGATTAACGAACCACGGGTCGTGTTTAAGTGTTGGTCATCAACGCTTCATGATTTTGCCGATTCGGCTCGTTTCATGGACTATTACTCACTGTTTTGGGGTCCGTGGTGATTTCCACGATTAACAAACCTGGGGTGACTTTACTTGTCGGTCATCAACTTTTCGCGGTTTTTGCGATTCGACCCGTTTCGTGGACTATTACTCTTCGTTTTGGGGTCCCAAAGCAATTTCCATGGTTGTTGAACCCCAAGGTGCGCTTACGTGTCGGTCGTCAGCGATCGCGATTTTTGCGATTCTATCAATTTCTTGGACTACTACTCGGTGTTGGGGTCCGGGTGATTTCCGATTGGCGAGCCGAAGTGCGTTTACGTGTCGGTCATCAACTTTTCGCAAATTTGGCTGATTACGACCCGTTTGTGGACTATTACTCACTGTTTGGGGTCCCGTAGTGATTTCCACGATTAATGAACTCCGGGTTGTGTTTACATGTCGGTCATCAACACTCGCGGTTTTCTCGATTCTCGCCCGTTTCATGGACTATTACTCACCGTTTTGGGGTCCCAAAGCGATTTCCATGGTTGTTGAACCCCAAGATGCGCTTACGTGTCGGTCATCAACAATCGCAGTTTAGGCCGATTCGTGCCCGTTTCTTGGACTATAACTCAGTTTTGGGGTCCCGGAGTGATTTCCATGATTGACGAGCCCCGGGGTGCGTTTACGTGTCGGTCATCAACACTCACAATTTTGGCTAACTCTGGTCCATTTCATGCACTATTACTCACCGTTTTGGGGTCCCGGAGCGATTTCCACCATTGACGATCTCCAGAGTGCGTTTACGTGTCCATCATCAACACTAACAGTTTTGACCAATTCTGCCCGTTTCGTGGACTCTTACACACCATTTTGGAGTCCCAAAGCGATATCCATAGTTGTTGAACCCCAAGGTACGTTTACGTGTCGATCTACAACACTCGCAGTTTTGGCCTATTCTTGGCGTTTAAGTGGACTATTACTCACTGTTTTGGCGTCCGGGTGATATCCATGATTAACGAACCGAAGTGCGTTCACATGTCGGTCATAAACACTCGCGGTTTTGTTGATTCCTACCGTTTAGTGGTCTATTAATTAACATTTTGGGTCCCAAAGCGATTTCCGTGGTTGTTGAACCCCAAGGTGCGCTTACGTGCCGATCATCAACAACCGCAATTTTGGTCGATTTTGGCCCGTTTCTTGGACTATTACTCAGTTTTGGGGTCCCAGGGTGATTTCCATGATTGACGAGCCCCGGGGTGCGTTTACGTGTCGGTCATCAACACTCACAATTTTATGCGATTCTGGTCTGTTTGGTGCACTATTACTCACCGTTTTGGGTCCTGGCGATTTCCATGATTGATGATCTCGAGTGTGTTAGCGTGTCCATCGTCAACACTAACAGTTTTGACCAATTCGGCCCGTTTCGTGGACTCTTACTCACCGTTTTGGAGTACCGAGGCGATTTACAAAGTATTTCAACCCCAAGGTGCGTTTACATGTCGGTCATCAAGACTCACAGTTTTGGCCGATTCTGGCCCATTTCGTGGACTATTACTCATGGTGTTCGGGTCCCATAGTGATTTGCACGATTAACGAACCCCGGGGTGCGTTTACGTGTCGGTCATCAACACTCGCAGTTTTGGCCGATTCTGACCCGTTCCGTGGACCATTACTCACTATTTTGGTGTCCCGGACTGATTTCAACGATTAACGAACCCCGGGTTGTGTTTAAGTGTTGGTCATCAACGCTCGCAGTTTTG
Organism: Aegilops longissima; assembly: GCA_021605205.1. Taxonomy (NCBI): domain Eukaryota; kingdom Viridiplantae; phylum Streptophyta; class Magnoliopsida; order Poales; family Poaceae; genus Aegilops; species Aegilops longissima. Next base: position 5,756 of record JAHIAM010002948.1, read on the forward strand.
CCCGATTCTGGCTCGTTTCATGGACTATTACTCACTGTTTTGGGGTCCCGTAGTGATTTCCACGATTAACAAACCCTGGGGTGACTTTACTTGTCGGTCATCAACACTCGCGGTTTTTTAACGATTCTGACCCGTTTCGTGGACTATTACTCTTCGTTTTGGGGTCCCAAAGCAATTTCCATGGTTGTTGAACCCCAAGGTGCGCTTACGTGTCGGTCGTCAACAGTCGCAGTTTTTGCCGATTCTATCCAATTTCTTGGACTACTACTCAGTGTTGGGGTCCCGGAGTGATTTCCACGATTAGCGAGCCGAAGTGCGTTTCGTGTCGGTCATCAACTTTTCGCAATTTTGGTGATTCGACCCGTTTGTGGACTATTACTCACTGTTTTGGGGTCCGGGTGATTTCCACGATTAATTAACCCGGGTTGTGTTTACATGTCGGTCATCAACACTCACGGTTTTCTCGATTCTGGCCCGTTTCATGGACTCTTACTCACTGTTTTGGGGTCCCACAGCGATTTCCATGGTTGTTGAACCCCAAGATGTGCTTACGTGTCGGTCATCAACAATCGTGATTTTGGCGATTCGTGCCCGTTCTTGGACTATTACTCAGTTTTGGGGTCGGGTGATTTCCATGATTGTGAGAGCCGGAGTGCGTTCGTGTCGGTCATCAACACTCACAATTTTGGCTAATTCTGGTCCATTTCATGCACTATTACTCACCGTTTTGGGGTCCCAGAGCGATTTCCACCATTGACGATCTCAAGAGTGCGTTTACGTGTCCATCATCAACACTAACAGTTTTGACCAATTCTGCCCGTTTCGTGGACTCTTACACACCGTTTTGGAGTCCCAAAGCGATATCCATAGTTGTTGAACCCCAAAGTGCGTTTCGTGTCGGTCTACAACACTTTCATGATTTTGGCCTATTCTTGGCGTTTAGTGGACTATTACTCACTGTTTTGGCGTCCGGGTGATATCCATGATTAACGAACCGAAGTGCGTTCACATGTCGGTCATAAACACTCGCGGTTTTGTTGATTCCTACCCGTTTAGTGGTCTATTAATTAACATTTTGGGTCCAAGCGATTTCCGTGGTTGTTGAACCCCAAGGTGCGCTTCGTGCGATCATCAACAACGCAATTTTGGTCGATTTTGGCCCGTTTCTTGAACTATTACTCAGTTTTGGGGTCCCGGTGATTTCCATGATTGGCGAGCCCCGAGTGCGTTTACGTGTCGGTCATCAACACTCACAATTTTATGCGATTCTGGTGCATTTGGTGCACTATTACTCACCGTTTTGGGTCCTAGGCGATTTCCATGATTGATGATCTCGAGTGTGTTAGCGTGTCCATCGTCAACACTAACGGTTTTGACCAATTCTGACCCGTTTCGTGGACTCTTACTCACTGTTTTGGAGTACGAAGCGATTTACAAAATATTTCAACCCCAAGTGCGTTTACATATCGGTCATCAAGACTCACAGTTTGGCGATTCTGGCCCATTCATGGACTATTACTCATGGTTTTGGGTCCCATAGTGATTTGCGATTAACGAACCGAGTGCGTTTACGTGTCGGTCATCAACTTTTCATGATTTTGGCGATTCGACCCGTTCGTGGACCATTACTCACTATTTTGGTGTCCCGGACTGATTTCAACGATTAACGAACCCCGGGTCGTGTTTAAGTGTTGGTCATCAACGCTCGCAGTTTTGCCCGATTCTGGCTCGTTTCATGGACTATTACTCACTGTTTTGGGGTCCCGTAGTGATTTCCACGATTAACAAACCCCGGGGTGACTTTACTTGTCGGTCATCAACACTCGCGGTTTTTTAACGATTCTGACCCGTTTCGTGGACTATTACTCTTCGTTTTGGGGTCCCAAAGCAATTTCCATGGTTGTTGAACCCCAAGGTGCGCTTACGTGTCGATCGTCAGCGATCGCGATTTTGCGATTCTATCAATTTCTTGGACTACTACTCGATGTTGGGGTCGGTGATTTCCACGATTGGCGAGCCGAAGTGCGTTTACGTGTCGGTCATCAACACTTTCATAATTTTGGTGATTTGACCCGTTTTGTGGACTATTACTCACTGTTTTGGGGTCCGGGTGATTTCCACGATTAATGAACTTGGGTGAGTGTTTACATGTCGGTCATCAACACTCACGGTTTTCTCGATTCTGGCCCGTTCGTGGACTCTTACTCACTGTTTTGGGGTCCCAAAGTGATTTCCATGGTTGTTGAACCCCAAGATGTGCGTCGTGTCGGTCATCAACAATGCGATTTTGGCGATTCGTGCCGTTTCTTGGACTATTACTCAGTTTTGGGGTCGGGTGATTTCCATGATTGTGAGCCGGGAGTGCGTTTCGTGTCGGTCATCAACACTCACAATTTTGGCTAATTCTGGTCCATTTCATGCACTATTACTCACCGTTTTGGGGTCCCAGAGCGATTTCCACCATTGACGATCTCAAGAGTGCGTTTACGTGTCCATCATCAACACTAACAGTTTTGACCAATTCTGCCCGTTCGTGGACTCTTACACGTTTTAGAGTCCCAAGCGATATCCATAGTTGTTGAACCCCAAAATGCGTTTCGTGTCGGTCTACAACACTCACAGTTTTGGCCTATTATTGGCCATTTCGTGGACTATTACTCACTGTTTTGGCGTCCCGGAGTGATTTCCATGAATAACGAACCCGGGGGTGCGTTCACATGTCGGTCATAAACACTCGCTGTTTTTGTTGATTCCTACCGTTTAAGTGGTCTATTAATTAACATTTTGGGTCCCAAAGTGATTTCCGTGGTTGTTGAACCCCAAAGGTGCGCTTACGTGCCGATCATCAACAACCGCAATTTTGGTCGATTTTGGCCGTTTCTTGAACTATTACTCAGTTTTGGGGTCCCGGTGATTTCCCGAGTGGCGAGCAGGGTGCATTCGTGTCGGTCATCAACACTCACAATTTTATGCGATTCTGGTGCATTTGGTGCACTATTACTCACCGTTTTGGGTCCTGGCGATTTTCATGATTGATGATCTCGAGTGTGTTAACGTGTCCATCGTCAACACTAACAGTTTTGACCAATTCTGACCCGTTTGTGGACTCTTACTCACCGTTTTGGAGTACGAGGCGATTTACAAAATATTTCAACCCCAAGGTGCGTTTACATATCGGTCATCAAGACTCACAGTTTTGGCGATTCTGGCCCATTCGTGGACTATTACTCATGGTTTTGGGGTCCGTGGTGATTTCCACGATTAACGAACCGAAGTGCGTTTACGTGTCGGTCATCAACACTTTCGCAGTTTTGGCGATTCGACCGTTCGTGGACCATTACTCACTGTTTTGGTGTCCCGGACTGATTTCAGCGATTAACGAACCCGGGTGCGTGTTTAAGTGTTGGTCATCAACGCTTCGCAGTTTTGCCCGATTCGGCTCGTTTCATGGACTATTACTCACTGCTTTGGGGTCGGGTGATTTCCACGATTAACGGACCCGGGTGACTTTACATGTCGGTCATCAACACTTTCGCGGTTTTATCGATTCTGACCCGTTTAGTGGTTATTACTCTTTGTTTTGGGGTCCGGCGATTTCCATGGTTGTTGAACCCCAAGTGCGCTTACGTGTCGGTCATGTGATGTGCGATTTTGCGATTCTATCCAATTTCTTGGACTACTACTCAGTGTTGGGGTCCCGGAGTGATTTCCACGATTGACGAGCCCGGGGGTACGTTTACGTGTCGGTCATCAACACTCGCAATTTTGACTGATTCTGACCCGTTTTGTGGACTATTACTCACTGTTTTGGGGTCCCGGAGTGATTTCCACGATTAATGAACTTCGGGTAGTGTTTACATGTCGGTCATCAACACTCACGGTTTTCTCGATTCTGGCCCGTTTCGTGGACTCTTACTCACTGTTTTGGGGTCCCAAAGCGATTTCCATGGTTGTTGAACCCCAAGATGTGCTTACGTGTCGGTCATCAACAATCGCAGTTTTGGCCGATTCGTGCCCGTTTCTTGGACTATTACTCAGTTTTGGGGTCCCGGAGTGATTTCCATGATTGACGAGCCCCGGGGTGCGTTTACGTGTCGGTCATCAACACTCACAATTTTGGCTAATTCTGGTCCATTTCATGCACTATTACTCACCGTTTTGGGGTCCCAGAGCGATTTCCACCATTGACGATCTCAAGAGTGCGTTTACGTGTCCATCATCAACACTAACAGTTTTGACCAATTCTGCCCGTTTCGTGGACTCTTACACACCGTTTTGGAGTCCCAAAGCGATATCCATAGTTGTTGAACCCCAAGGTACGTTTACGTGTCAGTCTACAACACTCACAGTTTTGGCCTATTATTGGCCATTTCGTGGACTATTACTCACTGTTTTGGCGTCCCGGAGTGATTTCCATGAATAACGAACCCGGGGGTGCGTTCACATGTCGGTCATAAACACTCGCGGTTTTTGTTGATTCCTACCCGTTTCGTGGTCTATTAATTAACATTTTGGGTCCCAAAGTGATTTCCGTGGTTGTTGAACCCCAAGGTGCGCTTACGTGCCGATCATCAACAACCGCAATTTTGGTCGATTTTGGCCCGTTTCTTAGACTATTACTCAGTTTTGGGGTCCCGGTGATTTCCACGGTGGCGAGCCCGGGGTGCATTCGTGTCGGTCATCAACACTCACAATTTTATGCGATTCTGGTGCATTTGGTGCACTATTACTCACCGTTTTGGGTCCTTGGCGATTTTCATGATTGATGATCTCGAGTGTGTTAACGTGTCCATCGTCAACACTAACAGTTTTGACCAATTCTGACCCGTTTCGTGGACTCTTACTCACCGTTTTGGAGTAGAGGCGATTTACAAAATATTTCAACCCCAAGGTCCGTTTACATGTCGGTCATCAAGACTCACAGTTTTGGCGATTCGGCCCATTCGTGGACTATTACTCATGGTTTTGGGGTCCGTGGTGATTTCCCGATTAACGAACCCGGGTGCGTTTACGTGTCGGTCATCAACTTTTCGCAGTTTTGGCGATTCGACCGTTCGTGGATCATTACTCACTGTTTTGGTGTCCGGACTGATTTCAGCGATTAACGAACCGGGTTGTGTTTAAGTGTTGGTCATCAACGCTTCGCAGTTTTGCCGATTCGGCTCGTTTCATGGACTATTACTCACTGTTTTGGGGTCGGGTGATTTCCACGATTAACGGACCGGGGTGACTTTACATGTCGGTCATCAACTTTTCGCGGTTTTGTCGATTCTGACCCGTTTAGTGGATTATTACTCTTCGTTTTGGGGTCCCAGCGATTTCCATAGTTGTTGAACCCGAGTGCGCTTCGTGTCGGTCACCAACGATCGCGATTTTGCGATTCTAGCCAATTTCTTGGACTATTACTCAGTTTTGGGGTCCGGGTGATTTCCACGATTAGCGAGCCGAAGTGCGTTTACGTGTCGGTCATCAACTTTTCATAATTTTGGCTGATTGACCCGTTTGTGGACTATTACTCACTGTTTTGGGGTCCCGGAGTGATTTCCACAATTAATGAACTTCGGGTTGTGTTTACATGTCGGTCATCAACACTCACGGTTTTCTCGATTCTGGCCCGTTTCGTGGACTATTACTCACCGTTTCGGGGTCCCAAAGCGATTTCCATGGTTGTTGAACCCAAGATGCGCTTACGTGTCGGTCATCAACAATCGATTTTGGCGATTCGTGCCCGTTTCTTGGACTATTACTCAGTTTTGGGGTCGGGTGATTTCCATGATTGGCGAGCCGGGGTGCGTTCGTGTCGGTCATCAACACTCACAATTTTGGCTAATTCTGGTCCATTTCATGCACTATTACTCACCGTTTTGGGGTCCCAGAGCGATTTTCACCATTGACGATCTCCAGAGTGCGTTTACGTGTCCATCATCAACACTAACAGTTTTGACCAATTCTGCCCGTTTCGTGGACTCTTAGACACCGTTTTGGAGTCCCAAAGCGATATCCATAATTGTTGAACCCCAAAATGCGTTTCGTGTCGGTCTACAACACTCACAGTTTTGGCCTATTCTTGGCGTTTAGTGGACTATTACTCACTGTTTTGGCGTCCGGGTGATATCCATGATTAACGAACCGAGTGCGTTCACATGTCGGTCATAAACACTCGCGGTTTTGTTGATTCCTACCCGTTTCGTGGTCTATTAATTAACATTTAGGGTCCCAGCGATTTCCGTGGTTGTTGAACCTAGAGTGCGCATCGTGTCGATCATCAACAACCGCAATTTTGGTCGATTTTGGCCCGTTTCTTGAGACTATTACTCAGTTTTGGGGTCCCGGTGATTTCCACGATTGGCGAGCCGGGGTGCGTTCGTGTCGGTCATCAACACTCACAATTTTATGCGATTCTGGTGCATTTGGTGCACTATTACTCACCGTTTTGGGTCCTAGGCGATTTCCATGATTGATGATCTCGAGTGTGTTAGCGTGTCCATCGTCAACACTAACAGTTTTGACCAATTCTGACCCGTTTAGTGGACTCTTACTCACCGTTTTGGAGTACGAAGCGATTTACAAAATATTTCAACCCCAAGGTGCGTTTACATGTCGGTCATCAAGACTCACAGTTTTGGCGATTCGGCCCATTCGTGGACTATTACTCATGGTTTTGGGGTCCGTGGTGATTTCCACGATTAACGAACCCGAAGTGCGTTTACGTGTCGGTCATCAACACTTTCGCAGTTTTGGCGATTCTGACCCGTTCGTGGACCATTACTCACTGTTTTGGTGTCCGGACTAATTTCAACGATTAACGAACCCGGTTTGTGTTTAAGTGTTGGTCATCGGCGCTTCATGATTTTGCCGATTCGGCTCGTTTCATGGACTATTACTCACTGTTTTGGGGTCGGGTGATTTCCACGATTAACGAACCGGGGTGACTTTACATGTCGGTAATCAACTTTTCGCGGTTTTGTCGATTCTGACCCGTTTAGTGGACTATTACTCCTCGTTTTGGGGTCCCAGCGATTTCCATGGTTGTTGAACCCCAAGGTGCGCTTACGTGTCGGTCATCAACGATCGCGATTTTGCGATTCTAGCCAATTTCTTGGACTACTACTCAGTTTTGGGGTCCGGGTGATTTCCACGATTGAAGAGCCGAGGGCGTTTCGTGTCGGTCATCAACTTTTCATAATTTTGGTGATTCGACCCGTTTGTGGACTATTACTCCTGTTTTGGGGTCCGGGTGATTTCCACGATTAATGAACTCCGGGTTGTGTTTACATGTCGGTCATCAACTTTTCGCGGTTTTCTCGATTCTGGCCCGTTTCATGGACTATTACTCACCGTTTGGTGTCCCAGCGATTTCCATGGTTGTTGAACCCCAAGATGCGCTTACGTGTCGGTCATCAACAATCATGATTTTGGCGATTCGTGCCGTTTCTTGGACTATTACTCAGTTTTGGGGTCCGGAGAGATTTCCATGATTGGCGAGCCCGGGTGCGTTCGTGTCGGTCATCAACACTCACAATTTTGGCTAATTCTGGTCCATTTCATGCACTATTACTCACCGTTTTGGGGTCAAGGCGATTTCCACCATTGGCGATCTCAGTGCGTTTACGTGTCCATCATCAACACTAACAGTTTTGACCAATTCTGCCCGTTTCGTGGACTCTTACACACGTTTGGAGTCCCAAGCGATATCCATAGTTGTGAACCCCAAGATGCGTTTACGTGTCGATCTACAACACTCACAGTTTTGGCCTATTCTTGGCGTTTAGTGAACTATTACTCACTGTTTTGGCGTCCGGGTGATTTCCATGATTAACGAACCGGGGTGCGTTCACATGTCGGTCATAAACACTTTCGCGGTTTTGTTGATTCCTACCCGTTTAGTGGTCTATTAATTAACATTTTGTGTCCCAAGCGATTTCCGTGGTTGTTGAACCCCAAAGGTGCGCTTACATGCCGATCATCAACAACCGCAATTTTGGTCGATTTGGCCCGTTTCTTGAACTATTACTCAGTTTTGGGGTCCCGGTGATTTCCACGATTAGCGAGCCCGAGTGCGTTCGTGTCGGTCATCAACACTCACAATTTTGTGCGATTCTGGTGCATTTGGTGCACTATTACTCACCGTTTTGGGTCCTAGGCGATTTCCATGATTTATGATCTCGAGTGTGTTAACGTGTCCATCGTCAACACTAATAGTTTTGACCAATTGTGACCCGTTTGGGGACTCTTACTCACCGTTTTGGAGTGCAGGCGATTTACAAAGTATTTCAACCCCAAGGTGCGTTTACATGTCGGTCATCAAGACTCACAGTTTTGGCGATTCGGCCCATTCGTGGACTATTACTCATGGTTTTGGGGTCCGTGGTGATTTCCACGATTAACAAACCCGAGTGCGTTTACGTGTCGGTCATCAACTTTTCGCAGTTTTGGCGATTCGACCCGTTCCGTGGACCATTACTCACTGTTTTGGTGTCCCGAACTGATTTCAACGATTAACGAACCCCGGGTTATGTTTAAGTGTTGGTCATCAACGCTCGTAGTTTTGCCCGATTCTGGCTCGTTTCATGGACTATTACTCACTGTTTTGGGGTCCCGGAGTGATTTCCACGATTAACGAACCCCGGGGTGACTTTACATGTCGGTCATCAACACTCGCGGTTTTGTCGATTCTGACCCGTTTCGTGGATTATTACTCTTCGTTTTGGGGTCCCAAAGCGATTTCCGTGGCTATTGAACCCCAAGGTGCGCTTACGTGTTGGTCATCAACAGTCGTAGTTTTTGCCGATTCTAGCCAATTTCTTGGACTACTACTCAGTTTTGGGGTCCCAGGGTGATTTCCACGATTAGCGAGCCGAAGTGCGTTCGTGTCGGTCATCAACTTTTCATGATTTTGCTGATCGACCCGTTTGTGGACTATTACTCACTGTTTTGGGGTCGGCGTGATTTCCACGATTAATGAACTCGGGTTGTGTTTACATATCGGTCATCAACTTTTCGCGGTTTTCTCGATTCGGCCCGTTTAGTGGACTATTACTCACCGTTTGGGGTCCCAGCGATTTCCATGGTTATTGAACCCCGATGCGCTTACGTGTCGGTCATCAACAATCGCATTTTGGCGATTTTTTCGTGCCGTTCTTGGACTATTACTCAGTTTTGGGGTCGGGTGATTTCCATGATTGGCGAGCCCGGAGTGCGTTCGTGTCGGTCATCAACACTCACAATTTTGGCTAATTCTGGTCCATTTCATGCACTATTACTCACCGTTTTGGGGTCCGGGCGATTTCTACCATTGGCGATCTCTAGAGTGCGTTTACGTGTCCATCATCAACACTAACAGTTTTGACCAATTCTGCCGTTTAGTGGACTCTTACACACCGTTTGGAGTCTAAGCGATATCCATAGTTGTTGAACCCCAAAGTGCGTTTACGTGTCGGTCTACAACACTCACAGTTTTGGCCTATTCTTGGCGTTTAGTGGAATATTACTCACTGTTTTGGCGTCCGAAGTGATTTCCATGATTAACGAACCGAAGTGCGTTCACATGTCGGTCATAAACACTCGCGGTTTTGTTGATTCCTACCCGTTTAGTGGTCTATTAATTAACATTTTGGGTCCCAGCGATTTCCGTGGTTGTTGAATCCCAAGGTGCGCTTACGTGCGATCATCAACAACCGCAATTTTGGTCGATTTTGGCCCGTTTCTTGAACTATTACTCAGTTTTGGGGTCCCGGTGATTTCCACGATTAGCGAGGCCGGAGTGCGTTCTGGTCGGTCATCAACACTCACAATTTTATGCGATTCTGGTCTTTTTGGTGCACTATTACTCACCGTTTTGGGTCCTAGGCGATTTCCATGATTGATGATCTCGGTGTGTTAACATGTCCGCCGTCAACACTAACAGTTTTGACCAATTCGACCGTTTGGGGACTCTTACTCACCGTTTTGGAGTGCAAAGCGATTTACAAAGTATTTCAACCCCAAGGTGCGTTTACATGTCGGTCATCAAGACTCACAGTTTTTGGCGATTATGGCCCATTTCATGGACTATTACTCATGGTTTTGGGGTCCCGTAGTGATTGCCACGATTAACGAAACCCGGGGTGCGTTTACGTGTCGGTCATGAACACTCGCAGTTTTGGCGATTCGACCCGTTCGTGGACCATTACTCACTGTTTTGGTGTCGAACTGATTTCAGCGATTAACGAACCCGGGTTGTGTTTAAGTGTTGGTCATCAACGCTCACGATTTTGCCGATTCGGCTCGTTTCATGGACTATTACTCCTGTTTTGGGGTCGGGTGATTTCCACGATTAACGAACCGGGGTGACTTTACATGTCGGTCATCAACACTTTCGCGGTTTTGTCGATTCGACCCGTTTAGTGGATTATTACTCTTCGTTTGGGGTCCCAGCGATTTCCATGGTTGTTGAGCCCCAAAGTGCGCTTACGTGTCGGTCATCAACGATCGCGATTTTTGCGATTCTAGCCAATTTCTTGGACTACTACTCAGTTTTGGGGTCGGGTGATTTCCACGATTGGCGAGCCTAGAAGTGCGTTTACGTGTCGGTCATCAACACTTTTCATGATTTTGCTGATCGACCCGTTTGTGGACTATTACTCACTGTTTTGGGGTCGGGTGATTTCCACGATTAATGAACCCGGGTTGTGTTTACATATACATCATCAACTTTTCGCGGTTTCTCGATTCTGCCTGTTTAAGTGGACTATTACTCACCGTTTTGGGGTCCCAGCGATTTCCATAGTTCTTGAACCCCAAGATGCGCTTACGTGTCGGTCATCAACAATCGCAGTTTTGGCCATTTTTTCGTGCCCGTTTCTTGGACTATTACTCAGTTTTGGGGTCCCGGAGTGATTTCCAAGATTGTGAGCCGAAGTGCGTTCGTGTCGGTCATCAACACTCACAATTTTGGCTAATTCTGGTCCATTTCATGCACTATTACTCACCGTTTTGGGGTCCCAGAGCGATTTCCACCATTGACGATCTCCAGAGTGCGTTTACGTGGCCATCATCAACACTAACAGTTTTGAGCAATTCTGTCCGTTTCGTGGACTCTTACACACCGTTTTGGAGTCTCAAAGCGATATCCATAGTTGTTGAACGTGTCAGTCTACAACACTCACAGTTTTGGCCTATTCTTGGCCGTTTCGTGGACTATTACTCACTGTTTTGGCGTCCCGGAGTGATTTCCATGATTAACGAACCGAAGTGCGTTCACATGTCGGTCATAAACACTCACGGTTTTGTTGATTCCTACCCGTTTGTGGTCTATTAATTAACATTTTGGGTCCCAAGCGATTTCCGTGGTTGTTGAACCCCAAGGTGCGCTTCGTGCGATCATCAACAACCGCAATTTTGGTCGATTTTGGCCGTTTCTTGAACTATTACTCAGTTTTGGGTCCCGGTGATTTCCCGATTGGCGAGCCCGGGAGTGCGTTTACGTGTCGGTCATCAACACTCACAATTTTGTCGATTACAGTGCATTTGGTGCACTATTACTCACCGTTTTGGGTCCTAGGCGATTTCCATGATTGATGATCTCGAGTGTGTTAGCGTGTCCATCGTCAACACTAACAGTTTTGACCAATTCTGACCCGTTTGTGGACTCTTACTCACCGTTTTGGAGTGCGAAGCGATTTACAAATATTTCAACCCCAAAGTGCGTTTACATATCGGTCATCAAGACTCACAGTTTTGGCTGATTCGGCCCATTTCGTGGACCATTACTCATGGTTTTGGGGTCCGTAGTGATTTGCGATTAACGAACCCGAGAGTGCGTTTACGTGTCGGTCATCAACTTTTCGCAGTTTTGGCGATTCGACCCGTTTAGTGGACCATTACTCACTGTTTTGGTGTCCGGACTGATTTCAACGATTAACGAACCCGGGTTGTGTTTAAGTGTTGGTCATCGCTTCATGATTTTGCCGATTCGGCTTATTTCATGGACTATTACTCACTGTTTTGGGGTCCGGGTGATTTCCACGATTAACGAACCGGGGTGACTTTACATGTCGGTCATCAACACTCGCGGTTTTGTTGATTCTGACCCATTTCGTGGACTTTTACTCTTCGTTTTGGGGTCCCAAAGCGATTTCCATGGTTGTAGAACCCCAAGGTGCGCTTACGTGTCGGTCATCAACAGTCGCAGTTTTTGCGATTCTAGCCAATTTCTTGGACTACTACTCAGTTTTGGGGTCGGGTGATTTCCACGATTGGCGAGCCGAGGGATACGTTTACGTGTCGGCCATCAACTTTTCGCAATTTTGACTGATTCGACCCGTTTTGTGGACTATTACTCACTGTTTTGGGGTCCGGGTGATTTCCACGATTAATGAACTCCGGGTTGTGTTTACATGTCGGTCATCAACACTCGCTGTTTTCTCGATTCTGGCCCGTTTCATGGACTATTACTCGACGTTTTGGGGTCCCAAATCGATTTCCATGGTTGTTGAACCCCAAGATGCGCTTACGTGTCGGTCATCAACAATCGCAGTTTTGGCCGGTTCGTGCCCGTTTCTTGGACTATTACTCAGTTTTGGGGTCCCGGTGTGAATTCCATGATTGACGAGCCCCGATGTGCGTTTACGTGTTGGTAATCAACACTCACAATTTTGGCTAATTCTGGTCCATTTCATGCACTATTACTCACCGTTTTGGGGTCCCAGAGCGATTTCCACCATTGACGATCTCCAGATTGTGTTTACTTGTCCATCATCAACACTAACAGTTTTGACCAATTCTGCCCGTTTCGTGGACTCTTACAAACCGTTTTGGAGTCCCAAGCGATATCCATAGTTGTTGAACCCCAAAATGCGTTTACGTGTCGGTCTACAACACTCACAGTTTTGGCCTATTCTTGGCGTTTAGTGGACTATTACTCACTGTTTTGGCGTCCGGGTGATTTCCATGATTAACGAACCCGAGTGCGTTCACATGTCGGTCATAAACACTCGCGGTTTTTGTTGATTCCTACCCGTTTCGTGGTCTATTAATTAACATTTTGGGTCCCAAAGCGATTTCCGTGGTTGTTGGACCCCAAGGTGCGCTTACGTGCCGATCATCAACAACCGCAATTTTGGTCGATTTTGGCCCGTTTCTTAGACTACTACTCAGTTTTGTGGTCCCAGAGTGATTTCCACGATTGACGAGCCCCGGGGTGCGTTTACGTGTCGGTCATCAACACTCACAATTTTGTCTGATTCTGGTCCATTTCATGCACTATTACTCACCATTTTGGGGTCCCAGAGCGATTTCCACAATTGACGATCTCCAGAGTGCGTTTACGTGTCCATCATCAACACTAACAGTTTTGTGCAATTCTGTCCGTTTCGTGGACTCTTACACACCGTTTTGAAGTGCCAAAGCGATATCCATAGTTGTTGAACCCCAAGGTACGTTTACGTGTCAGTCTACAACACTCACAGTTTTGGCCTATTCTTGGCCGTTTCGTGGACTATTACTCACTGTTTTGGCGTCCGGGTGATTTCCATGATTAACGAACCGGGGTGCGTTCACATGTCGGTCATAAACACTTTCGCGGTTTTGTTGGTTCCTACCGTTTAAGTGGTCTATTAATTAACATTTTGGGTCCCAAGCGATTTCCGTGGTTGTTGAACCCCAAAGGTGCGCTTACGTGCGATCATCAACAACCGCAATTTTGGTCGATTTGGCCCGTTTCTTAGACTATTACTCAGTTTTGGGGTCCCGGTGATTTCCACGATTGGCGAGCCCGGGGTGCGTTCGTGTCGGTCATCAACACTCACAATTTTATGCGATTCTAGTCATTTGGTGCACTATTACTCACCGTTTTGGGTCCTAGGCGATTTCCATGATTGATGATCTCGAGTGTGTTAACGTGTCCATCGTCAACACTAACAGTTTTGACCAATTCTGGCCCGTTTGTGGACTCTTACTCACCGTTTTGGAGTCGAAGCGATTTACAAAGTATTTCAACCCCAAGGTGCGTTTACATGTCGGTCATCAAGACTCACAGTTTTGGCTGATTCTGGCCCATTTCGTGGACCATTACTCATGGTTTTGGGGTCCCGTAGTGATTTGCGATTAACGAACCCGGGGTGCGTTCGTGTCGGTCATCAACTTTTCGCGGTTTTGGCGATTCGACCCGTTCCGTGGACCATTACTCATTGTTTTGGTGTCGAACTGATTTCAGCGATTAACGAACCCGGGTTGTGTTTAAGTGTTGGTTATCAACGCTTCATGATTTTGCCGATTCGGCTTATTTCATGGACTATTACTCACTGTTTTGGGGTCGGGGTGATTTCCACGATTAACGAACCCCGGGGTGACTTTACATGTCGGTCATCAACTTTTCGCGGTTTTGCATGATTACGGCTCGTTTCATGGACTATTACTCACTGTTTTGGGGTCCGGGTGATTTCCACGATTAACGAACCGGGGTGACTTTACATATCGGTCATCAACTTTTCGCGGTTTTGTCGATTCTGACCCGTTTCGTGGATTATTACTCTTCGTTTTGGGGTCCCAAAGCGATTTCCATGGCTGTTGAACCCCAAGGTGCGCTTACGTGTTGGTCATCAACGATCGCGATTTTGCGATTCTAGCCAATTTCTTGGACTACTACTCAGTTTTGGGGTCGGGTGATTTCCACGATTGGCGAGCCGAAGTGCGTTTACATGTCGGTCATCAACTTTTCGCGATTTTGGCTGATCTGACCCGTTTTGTGGACTATTACTCACTGTTTTGGGGTCCCGGAGTGATTTCCACGATTAATGAACTCCGGGTTGTGTTTACATGTCGGTCATCAACACTCGCGGTTTTCTCGATTATGGCCCGTTTCGTGGACTATTACTCACCGTTTTGGGGTCCTAAAGCGATTTCCATGGTTGTTGAACCCCAAGATGCGCTTACGTGTCGGTCATCAACAATCGCAGTTTTGGCCGATTTTTTCGTGCTTGTTTCTTGGACTATTACTCAGTTTTGGGGTCCCGGAGTGATTTCCATGATTGACGAGCCCTGGGGTGCGTTTACGTGTCGGTCATCAACACTCACAATTTTGGCAAATTCAGGTCCATTTCATGCGCTATTATTCACCGTTTTGGGGTCCCAGAGCGATTTCCACCATTGACGATCTCCAGAGTGCGTTTACGTGTCCATCATCAACACTAACAGTTTTGACCAATTCTGCCCGTTTCGTGGACTCTTACACCATTTTGGAGTCTAAGCGATATCCATAGTTGTTTAACCCCAAAGTGCGTTTACGTGTCAGTCTACAACACTCACAGTTTTGGCCTATTCTTGGCGTTTAGTGGACTATTACTCACTGTTTTGGCGTCCGGGTGATTTCCATGATTAACGAACCGAAGTGCGTTCACATGTCGGTCATAAACACTTTCGCGGTTTTGTTGATTCCTACCCGTTTAGTGGTCTATTAATTAACATTTTGGGTCCCAGCGATTTCCGTGGTTGTTGAACCCCAAGGTGCGCTTACGTGCGATCATCAACAACGCAATTTTGGTCGATTTTGGCCCGTTTCTTGAACTATTACTCAGTTTTGGGGTCGGCGTGATTTCCACGATTGGCGAACCCGAAGTGCGTTCTGGTCGGTCATCAACACTCACAATTTTATGCGATTCTGGTCATTTGGTGCACTATTACTCGCCGTTTTGGGTCCTGGGCGATTTCCATGATTGATGATCTCCGAGTGTGTTAACGTGTCCATCGTCAACACTAACAGTTTTGACCAATTCTGACCCGTTTAGTGGACTCTTACTCACCGTTTTGATGCGAAGCGATTTACAAAGTATTTCAACCCCAAGGTGCGTTTACATATCGGTCATCAAGACTCAAAGTTTTGGCGATTCTGGCCCATTCATGGACTATTACTCATGGTTTTGGGGTCCGTGGTGATTTCCACGATTAATGAAACCGGAGTGCGTTTACGTGTCGGTCATCAACTTTTCGCAGTTTTGGCGATTCGACCCGTTCGTGGACCATTACTCACTGTTTTGGTGTCGAACTGATTTCAACGATTAACGAACCCGGGTCAGCGCTTCGCGGTTTTGCCGATTACGGCTCGTTTCATGGACTATTACTCACTGTTTTGGGGTCCGGGTGATTTCCGATTAACGAACCCGGGGTGACTTTACATGTCGGTCATCAACTTTTCGCGGTTTTTGTCGATTTGACCCGTTTAGTGGTTATTACTCTTCGTTTTGGGGTCCCAGCGATTTCCATAACTGTTGAACCCCAAAGTGCGCTTACGTGTCGGTCATCAACGATCGCAGTTTTTGCGATTCTAGCCAATTTCTTGGACTACTACTCAGTTTTGGGGTCGGGTGATTTCCACGATTGGCGAGCCAGAAGTGCGTTCGTGTCGGTCATCAACACTTTCGCAGTTTTTGCTGATCGACCCGTTTGTGGACTATTACTCCTTTGTTTTGGGGTCCGGGTGATTTCCACGATTAATGAACTCGGGTTGTATTTACATATCATCATCAACTTTCGCGGTTTCTCGATTCTGGCCCGTTTAGTGGACTATTACTCACCGTTTGGGGTCCCAGCGATTTCCATGGTTGTTGAACCCAAGATGCGCTACGTGTCGGTCATCAACAATCGCGAGTTTTGGCGATTTTTCGTGCCCGTTTCTTGGACTATTACTCAGTTTTGGGGTCGGGTGATTTCCATGATTGCGAGCCCGGAGTGCGTTACGTGTCGGTCATCAACACTCACAATTTTGGCTGATTCTGGTCCATTTCATGCACTATTACTCACCATTTTGGGGTCCCAGAGCGATTTCCACAATTGACGATCTCCAGAGTGCGTTTACGTGTCCATCATCAACACTAACAGTTTTGTGCAATTCTGTCCGGTTCGTGGACTCTTACACACCGTTTTGAAGTGCCAAAGCGATATCCATAGTTGTTGAACCCCAAAATGCGCGTTCGTGTCGATCTACAACACTCACAGTTTTGGCCTATTCTTGGCGTTTAGTGGACTATTACTCACTGTTTTGGCGTCCGGGTGATTTCCATGATTAACGAACCGGAAGTGCGTTCACATGTCGGTCATAAACACTCGCGGTTTTGTTGGTTCCTACCGTTTCATGGTCTATTAATTAACATTTTGGGTCCCCAGCGATTTCCGTGGTTGTTGAACCCCAAGGTGCGCTTACGTGCGATCATCAACAACGCAATTTTGGTCGATTTTGGCCCGTTTCTTAGATATTACTCAGTTTTGGGGTCGAGTGATTTCCACGATTGGCGAGCCCGGGAGTGCGTTCGTGTCGGTCATCAACACTCACAATTTTATGCGATTCTGGTCTGTTTGGTGCACTATTACTCACCGTTTTGGGTCCTAGGCGATTTCCATGATTGATGATCTCGAGTGTGTTAACGTGTCCATCGTCAACACTAACAGTTTTGACCAATTCTGACCCGTTCGTGGACTCTTACTCACCGTTTTGGAGTGAGGCGATTTACAAAATATTTCAACCCCAAGGTGCGTTTACATGTCGGTCATCAAGACTCACAGTTTTGGCTGATTCGGCCCATTTAGTGGACCATTACTCATGGTTTTGGGGTCCGTAGTGATTTGCGATTAACGAACCCGGAGTGCGTTCGTGTCGGTCATCAACTTTTCGCGGTTTTGGCGATTCGACCCGTTCGTGGACCATTACTCATTGTTTTGGTGTCGAACTGATTTCAACGATTAACGAACCCGGGTTGTGTTTAAGTGTTGGTCATCAACGCTTCATGATTTTGCCGATTACGGCTTATTTCATGGACTATTACTCACTGTTTTGGGTTCGGGGTGATTTCCACGATTAACGAACCGGGGTGACTTTACATGTCGGTCATCAACTTTTCGCGATTTTGCGATTCTGGCTCATTTCATGGACTATTACTCACTGTTTTGGGGTCCGGGTGATTTCCACGATTAACGAACCGGGGTGACTTTACATGTCGGTCATCAACACTTTCGCGGTTTTGTCGATTCTGACCCGTTTAGTGGATTATTACTCTTCGTTTTGGGGTCCCAGCGATTTCCATAACTGTTGAACCCCAAAGTGCGCTTACGTGTCGGTCATCAACGATCGCGATTTTGCGATTCTAGCCAATTTCTTGGACTACTACTCAGTTTTGGGGTCCGGGTGATTTCCACGATTGGCGAGCCACAGGAGTGCGTTCGTGTCGGTCATCAACTTTTCGCAGATTTTGGCTGATCGACCCGTTTGTGGACTATTACTCACTGTTTTGGGGTCGGGTGATTTCACGATTAATGAACTCGGGTTGTGTTTACATGTCGGTCATCAACACTTTCGCAGTTTTCTCGATTATGGCCCGTTCATGGACTATTACTCACCGTTTGGGGTCCTAGCGATTTCCATGGTTGTTGAACCCCAAGATGCGCTTCGTGTCGGTCATCAACAATCGCAGTTTTGGCCGATTTTTTCGTGCTTGTTTCTTGGACTATTACTCAGTTTTGGGGTCGGGTGATTTCCATGATTGGCGAGCCACAGAGTGCGTTCGTGTCGGTCATCAACACTCACAATTTTGGAAAATTCAGGTCCATTTCATGCACTATTACTCACCGTTTTGGGGTCCCAGGCGATTTCCACCATTGGCGATCTCGAGTGCGTTCGTGTCCATCATCAACACTAACAGTTTTGACCAATTCTGCCCGTTCGTGGACTCTTACACGTTTTGGAGTCCCAGCGATATCCATAGTTGTTTAACCCCAAAGATGCGTTTACGTGTCGATCTACAACACTCACAGTTTTGGCCTATTCTTGGCGTTTAGTGGACTATTACTCACTGTTTTGGCGTCCGGGTGATTTCCATGATTAACGAACCGAGGTGCGTTCACATATCGGTCATAAACACTCGCGGTTTTGTTGATTCCTACCGTTTATTGGTCTATTAATTAACATTTTGGGTCCCAGCGATTTCCGTGGTTGTTGAACCCCAAGGTGCGCTTCGTGCGATCATCAACAACCGCAATTTTAATCGATTTTGGCCCGTTTCTTGAACTATTACTCAGTTTTGGGGTCCCGGTGATTTCCACGATTAGCGAACCCGAAGTGCGTTCTGGTCGGTCATCAACACTCACAATTTTGTCGATTCTGGTGCATTTGGTGCACTATTACTCGCCGTTTTGGGTCCTAGAGCGATTTCCATGATTGATGATCTCGAGAGTGTGTTAACGTGTCCATCGTCAACACTAACAGTTTTGACCAATTCTGACCCGTTTCGTGGACTCTTACTCACCGTTTTCGAGTACCGAAGCGATTTACAAAGTATTTCAACCCCAAGGTGCGTTTACATGTCGGTCATCAAGACTCAAAGTTTTGGCCGATTCTGGCCCATTTCATGGACTATTACTCATGGTTTTGGGGTCCCGTAGTGATTTCCACGATTAATGAAACCCGGGGTGCGTTTACGTGTCGGTCATCAACACTCGCGATTTTGACGATTCGACCCGTTCGTGGACCATTACTCACTGTTTTGGTGTCGAACTGATTTCAGCGATTAACGAACCCGGTCACGCTTCGCAGTTTTGCCCGATTCGGCTCGTTCATGGACTATTACTCACTGTTTTGGGGTCGGGTGATTTCCACGATTAACGAACCCGGGGTGACTTTACATGTCGGTCATCAACTTTTCGCGGTTTTGTCGATTGACCGTTTCGTGGACTATTACTCTTCGTTTTGGGGTCCCAGCGATTTCCATAGTTGTAGAACCCCAAGGTGCGCTTCGTGTCGGTCATCAACGATGCAGATTTTGCGATTCTAGCCAATTTCTTGGACTACTACTCAGTTTTGGGTTCGGGTGATTTCCACGATTAGCGAGCCGAGGATACGTTCGTGTCGGCCATCAACTTTTCATAATTTGGTGATTGACCCGATTTGTGGACTATTACTCACTGTTTTGGGGTCCGGAGAGATTTCCACGATTAATGAACTCCGGGTTGTGTTTATGTCGGTCATCAACTTTTCATGATTTTGCCCGATTCGGCTTATTTCATGGACTATTACTCCTGTTTTGGGGTCCGGGTGATTTCCACGATTAACGAACCGGGGTGGCTTCACATGTCGGTCATCAACTTTTCGCGGTTTTGTTGATTACGACCCGTTTAAGTGGACTATTACTCTTCGTTTTGGGGTCCCAGCGATTTCCATAGTTGTAGAACCCCAAGGTGCGCTTACGTGTCGGTCATCAACGATCGTGATTTTTGCGATTCTAGCCAATTTCTTGGACTACTACTCAGTTTTGGGTTCGGGTGATTTCCACGATTAGCGAGCCGGGGATACGTTCGTGTCGGCCATCAACACTTTCATAATTTTGACTGATTGACCCGATTTGTGGACTATTACTCCTTTGTTTTGGGGTCCGGGAGATTTCCACGATTAATGAACTCCGGGTTGTGTTTACATGTCGGTCATCAACACTCGCGGTTTTCTCGATTCTGGCCCGTTTTGTGGACTATTACTCGACGTTTTGGGGTCCCAAATCGATTTCCATGGTTGTTGAACCCCAAGATGCGCTTACGTGTCGGTCATCAACAATCGCAGTTTTGGCCGATTTTTTCGTGCCCGTTTCTTGGACTATTACTCAGTTTTGGGGTCGGGTGATTTCCATGATTGCGAGCCGAAGTGCGTTTACGTGTCGGTCATCAACACTCACAATTTTGGCTAATTCTGGTCCATTTCATGCACTATTACTCACCGTTTTGGGGTCCCAGAGCGATTTCCACCATTGACGATCTCCAGAGTGCGTTTACGTGTCCATCATCAACACTAACAGTTTTGTGCAATTCTGTCCGTTTAGTGGACTCTTACACACCGTTTTGGAGTCTAAGCGATATCCATAGTTGTTGAACCCCAAAGTGCGTTTACGTGTCGATCTACAACACTCACAGTTTTGGCCTATTCTTGGCGTTTATTGGACTATTACTCACTGTTTTGGCGTCCGGGTGATTTCCATGATTAACGAACCGAGTGCGTTCACATGTCGGTCATAAACACTTTCGCGGTTTTGTTGATTCCTACCCGTTTCGTGGTCTATTAATTAACATTTTGGGTCCCAGCGATTTCGTGGTTGTTGAACCCCAAGGTGCGCTTACGTGCGATCATCAACAACCGCAATTTTGGTCGATTTTGGCCCGTTTCTTGAACTATTACTCAGTTTTGGGGTCCCGGTGATTTCCACGATTGGCAGGCCGGGAGTGCGTTCTGGTCGGTCATCAACACTCACAATTTTGTCGATTCTGGTGCATTTGGTGCACTATTACTCGCCGTTTTGGGTCCTAGGCGATTTCCATGATTGATGATCTCGAGTGTGTTAACGTGTCCATCGTCAACACTAACAGTTTTGACCAATTTGACCCGTTTCGTGGACTCTTACTCACCGTTTTTGATACGAAGCGATTTACAAATATTTCAACCCCAAGGTGCGTTTACATATCGGTCATCAAGACTCAAAGTTTTGGCGATTCTGGCCCATTCATGGACTATTACTCATGGTTTTGGGGTCCGTAGTGATTTCCACGATTAATGAAACCGGGAGTGCGTTTACGTGTCGGTCATCAACTTTTCGCGATTTTGGCGATTCGACCCGTTCCGTGGACCATTACTCACTGTTTTGGTGTCCCGAACTGATTTCAACGATTAACGAACCCCGGGTCAACGCTCGCAGTTTTGCCCGATTCTGGCTCGTTTCATGGACTATTACTCACTGTTTTGGGGTCTCGGAGTGATTTCCACGATTAACGAACCCCGGGGTGACTTTACATGTCGGTCATCAACTTTTCGCGGTTTTGTCGATTCTGACCGTTTCGTGGACTATTACTCTTCGTTTTGGGGTCCCAAAGCGATTTCCATGGTTGTAGAACCCCAAGGTGCGCTTACGTGCCGATCATCAACAACCGCAATTTTGGTCGATTTTGGCCCGTTTCTTAGACTATTACTCAGTTTTGGGGTCCCGGTGATTTCCACGATTGGCGAGCCGGGGTGCGTTCGTGTCGGTCATCAACACTCACAATTTTGCGATTCAGTGCATTTGGTGCACTATTACTCACCGTTTTGGGTCCTAGGCGATTTCCATGATTGATGATCTCGAGTGTGTTAGCGTGTCCATCGTCAACACTAACAGTTTTGACCAATTCTGACCCGTTTCGTGGACTCTTACTCACCGTTTTGGAGTACGAAGCGATTTACAAAATATTTCAACCCCAAAGGTGCGTTTACATGTCGGTCATCAAGACTCACGAGTTTTGGCTGATTCGGCCCATTTAGTGGACCATTACTCATGGTTTTGGGGTCCGTAGTGATTTGCGATTAACGAACCCGGGAGTGCGTTCGTGTCGGTCATCAACACTTTCGCGATTTTGGCTGATTCGGCCCATTTGTGGACTATTACTCATTGTTTTGGGGTCCGGGTGATTTCCACGATTAATGAACTCGGATTGTGTTTACATGTCGGTCATCAACTTTTCGCGTTTTCTCGATTCTGGCCCGTTTAGTGGACTATTACTCACCGTTTTGGGGTCCCAGCGATTTCCATGGTTGTTGAACCCCAAGATGCGCTTCGTGTCGGTCATCAACAATCGCAGATTTTGGCGATTCGTGCCCGTTTCTTGGACTATTACTCAGTTTTGGGATCCGGGTGATTTCCATGATTGGCGAGCCGAAGTGCGTTTACGTGTCGGTCATCAACACTCACAATTTTGGCTAATTCTGGTCCATTTCATGCACTATTACTCCGAGGGTAGCGGATTAGGGGTGTCGGATTGCGGACTACCATCATCGGCGGACTATCATTTGCGGACTATCATCATCGACGGACTCCAAGACTATGAAGATACAAGATTGAAGACTTCACCCGTGTCCGGATGGGACTTTCCTTGGCGTGGAAGGCAAGCTTGGCGTCTGGATATGTAGATCTCCTACCATTGTAACCTACTCTATGTAACCCTAGCCCTCTTCGTGTTGGAAATATGCCTAGAGGCAATAATAAAAGCATTATTATTATATTTCCTTGTTCATGATAATTGTCTTTTATTCATGCTATAAGCTGTATTAACGGAAATCGTAATACGTGTGAATACATAGACTACAATCGTCCTAGTAAGCCTCTAGTTGACTAGCTCGTTGGTCAGCAGATAGTCATAGTTTCGACTATGGACATCGGATGTCATTGACAGCGGGATCCGTCATTAGGAGAATGGCGTGATGGATAGACAATCTAAGCATAGCACAAAGATCGTGTAGTTCGTTTTGCTAGAGCTTTTCCAATGTCAAGTATCTCTTCCTTAGACCATGAGATCGTGCAATTCCTGGATACCGTAGGAGTGCTTTGGGTGTATCAAGCGTCTGGCGTGGCTGGGTGACTATAAAGGTGCACTACAGGTATCTCGAAAGTGACCATTGGGTTGACACGGATCGAGGCGGGATTTGTCACTCCGTGTTACGGAGAGGTATCACTAGGGCCCACTTTCGGTAATGCATCATCATAATGAGCTCAAAGTGATCAAGTGTGCGGTCACGGGATCATGCATTGTGATGCAGTAAAGTGACTTGCCGATAGAGACTAACGAGGTATTGGGATACCGGCGATCGAGTCTCGGGCAAGTAACATACCGTCGAACGAAGGGAATAGAATCTGGGGTTGCTTGAACCCTTGACATCGTGGTTCATCCGATGACAACATCGAGGAGCATGTAAGAGCCAACATGGGTATCAGATCCGCTGTTGGTTATTGACTTGAGGTAGTCTCGGTCATGTCGCATGTCTCCCGAACCGTGGGGTCTACACATAAGGTTCGGTGGCGCTAGGGTTAATAGGAAGACAAGTATGTGATTACCGAATGTTGTTGAGTCCGGATGAGATCCCGGACGTCACGAGGAGTTCGGAATGGTCGGAGGTAAAGATTTATATATGGAAAGTGGTTAAGCGGACTCAGGAAGTTTGATGGTATCTGGTAAAATGCAGGGGGCTCTGGGAGGTTCGGAGGTCCACAGGAGGGGCCACCTCTCGGGGGCCACATGGGCTAAGTGGGAGGGAACCAGCCCTGGTGGGCTGGGTCGCCTCCCACCTGAGCCCATCGCCTAGGGTTTGGGAGGAGGAAGCCTAAAGGCGCCCCCTGGCTTGGGGGCAAGCCACCCTCCTCCCCTCCTCCTTGGCCGCCGCCCCCTAGGGTTTGCCCTAGAGGGCGGCCCCCTTGACCCTCTCCTCCTATAAATAGGGGGTGGGGGAGGCTGCCAACACAGTTGTGGCGCAGCCCCTCCTCCCAACACCTCTCTTTCTCACATAAGCTTGGCGAAGCCCTGCTGGGAGAACTACCGTACCAGCTGCACCACGCGTCGTGCTGCCATTGGGATTGTCTTCTTCAACCTCTCCTTCTCTCTTGCTGGATCAAGGCGGAGGAGGCGCCGTCGTCCGTCGTGTGTTGAACGGAGGTGCTGTCCTTCAGTACTTTGGTCATCGGTGATCGGAATCACGTTGGGAGCGTCTTCGTCATCACCACTCTCAAAACGCTTCCGTATTTGATCTACAAGTGGTATGTAGATGCAAACTCTCTCTCGTTACTCGTTGCATGGTAGAACTCATAGATGGATCTTGGTGAAACCGTGGGAAAAATTTTAATTTTCTGCAGCGTTCCCCAGCGATGGTATCGAGCCAGGTTTATCGTAGTTCTCTTTGCGAGTAGAACACAATTTTGTTGTGGGCGTGGATCTTGTCAACTTACTTGCCGTTACTAGTTGTTTCTTGCTTCCAGCGGTATTGTGGGATAAGCGGCCGGACCAACCTTACGTGCTCTTCGTGAGACCGGTTCCACCGACTAACATGCACTAGTTGCATAAGGTGGCTGGCGGGTGTCTGTCTCTCCTACTTTAGTGGGGCGGATTCGATGAACAGGGTCCTTATGAAGGGTAAATAGAAGTTGACAAGATCACGTTGTGGTTATTCGTAGGTAAGAAAGCGTTCTTGCTAGAACCCAATTGCAGCCCGTAAAGATGCAACAACAATTAGAGGGCGTCTAACTTGTTTTTTGCAGCAATTGTCATGTGGCGTAATATGGCCAAGTTGTGATGAATGATGATATATTGTGATGTATGAGATCATGTTCTTGTAATAGGAATCACGACTTGCATGTCGATGAGTATGACAACGGCAGAACCATAGGAGTTGTCTTTATTTTGTATGACCTGCGTGTCATTGAAGAGCATCATGTAACTTACTTTACTTCATTGCTAAGCGCGTTAGCCATAGTAGTAGAAGTAGTCGTTGGCGTGACAACTTCATGGAAACACGATGATGGAGATCATGATGATGGAGATCATGGTGCCATGCGGTGACAAGATGATCATGGAGCCCGAAGATGGAGATCAATGGAGTTTTATGATATTGGCCATATCATGTCACTACTATATAATTGCATGTGATGTTTATTATGCTTATACATCTTGTTTACTTAGAGCGGCGGTAGTAAATAAGATGATCCCATAGAACAATTTCAAGAAGTGTTCTCCCCTAGCGTGCACCGTTGCTACGGTTAAATAAGCTTCTAAGCACCACGTGATGATCGGGTGTGAT
>JAHIAM010002949.1:0-64691 GCA_021605205.1 Aegilops longissima
CTCAAATGAATACCAAGTCTTCAAGATCACACCAATTTCTTCACCTTCAAAGTCTTCAAAAAGTCTTCAGAATATCAAAGTCTTCAGTCGAAGAACTTCATTTTTAGGGGTCGACTTTCTCTGTAAATATCAAACTCCTCATAGACTTATAGACCCGTGTACACTCATAAACACATTAGTCCCTTAACCTATAAGTCTTCAATACACCAAAATCACTAAGGGGCACTAGATGCACTTACATAACCTAATTTAAATATATCTTCACAGTACTTTAAATCTGGCTCAACATTTCGGTATTAAAAATAGTTTGGAACCCACAGAAATACGCGAAATTGGCCCCGCCAACTAAAAACGATCGCAATAAATTGCATAAGAAGCTGCCATGAGCTATATATAAATTATTAAAAAAGAGGGAGTGGTCTGACTTGTGGGCCTGTTTAGTTGACGCGTATGCAAGATTTTTTTAGTTATTATATATGTCAACAAACGATTCTAGCAGACGTAACCATTTGATGTCAATCCAGCAGCCGTCGTGTTTCTTCAATCTCTGATCTTCTTGCTCCAGCCGCCAAAGCAGCGCTTGGCGGGACTCGCTTACTCCGGCCCCGTGGCGGCTGTGCCGCCAGCGCAGAGCCTCAGCCCCTACTACTCCCACCGCCTGGCCGGGCATCCTCTACTCACCCACACCCCTATTATTCTGCGGGCGACGACAACCTCACACTCGGCCGAACCGGTGAACGCCAGATTCTCTCCGCGTGGGCATCCATCGCCGCGTCTTTCCCGGCTCCGTCGTCCTTTTCCTAGGCCTCGCCGTCCACCGATGTGGTGCTCTCGTGGCGTGGTCAATGTGGGAACGACCGACTTCCATCGGAAGAGTATCAGACGTGGAGAGCCCGGACAGTTGGGTCCACGGCAGCCGCAAGGAAGTGCCTCCTTATTACGCTGAAAATAATTATTCCTCCACTGACAATGGGACCCACCGGACAGGCCACTAGTATTTTGTGAAAAATCGCTTCCCCACTGCTGGGACCCACCGGACGGCCACCGATTTTCGAAAAAAACATTTCCGCCGCTGTCAGCTCGGACCCACCAGAAGTGCCTCCTTTTTACGCACAAAAAAAATGAATACTCCCCTGGCTAGCTGGGTCTCACCTTGGTGGAAGGCTGACTTATGGGCCTACTAAGTTGACGGGGACGAAGGGCTTTGTCAACTTAGTCAATATGAACGATTCTAGCTCCAGTGACCGTACGATGTCCATCCAACGGCCGTAGTGCTTCTTCAACCTCTGGTCTTCTTGCTCCAGCCGCCCAAAGCAGCGCCGGTCGTGCCGCATGGTCCTGCCTCCCGTGGCAGGCTGTGCTGTCGTAGAGGCCTCACCGCCCCCTACTATTCCCACCGCTGGCCAGGCCCTGCGGCAACGGCAGCCTCACACCGCAGCCGAACCAGTGAACCCTCATACTCCTCTCCGCGCGGGCTTCCACTGCCGCGTCTTCCTCGGCTCCGTGTCGTCCCCTTCCTAGGCCTCGCCGTCATCCACCGCTGTGGTGCTCTCGGCGCAGCGTGGTCAATGTGGTCAATGACCGACTTCCATCAGAAGAGTACTGTGCATGGAGACGCTGACAGCTGGGTCCATGGCCGTAGCAAGGAAGTGCCTCCTTATTACGTGCAAAATAATTATTCCTCCACCTGACAGCGGGGACCCACCAGACGGGCCACCGTATTTCGCGAAAAAAGTGGTTCCCCCCTGACTGCTAGGACCCACCAGCTACACCTTCGCACGCAAGGAAGTACGTCCGGGCAAAAAAAAAAACGATTCGCCCCCCTGACTGCTGGGACCCACCAGCTACATCTTCGCACGCAAGGAAGTGCCTGACAGTCGGGACCCACCTGGTCGAAGCGTACGTAGCATTGTCATTCTGGTCGCAGACGTGTACATACATATATACTGGTGGATGTAGAGGCGTGCACGTGTTGTAGTAGAGGCGCGCACGTAGCATGTACACGCACGCACAGCCGCCGTGGTGCAAGAAAGAAAATACGCCAAGTATGGGTACATACGGCGGGGTCTCAATGCCTACTCGGCGACACGTGACGGCCGGGGCTCGTTGACATGGCTGGGTCGAACAGAAACAAAGATCGCCGTCGTGTTCACGGGGAGACAACGGAATGCGCTGTGTTCATGGGGAGGCAACGGAATGCGTCGTGTTCATCGGGAGGCAACGGAACGCGTGGAGCCAACCGGCTGGGTCGGAACGGAATGCGTGGTCGTGTTCATCGGGAGGGCTTGACGGAACAGCGATGGAAACGAGGCTGGCGTATCGCAACGGAGGAAACAGACCTCCCACGTTCGAACGGGTCCCGTTGATCGGGAGGGGTGCGGCGTACCACAAACGGAGGAAACGGACCTCCCACGGTCTAAACGGGGTCCTGTTGATCGGAGGAGTGTGGCGCATCGCAAAACGGAGGAAACGGACTTGTGTTGGAGCGCCACGGTCGAAACGGGGTCCTGTTCATCGGGAGGTGTGGCGATCGCAAACGGGACTCCACGGGATACTGTTCATCTCCACCGTCGACCCCCTCCAGCCTCCACGAGCTACTGTTCATCCACTGTCGGTCTCCTCCAGCCTCCACCTATGACTGTTCATCCATGGGCTCCTGTTCATCCAGCCTCCACCGCGCGCTACTCCACCGGCTACTATTTAACCAGCCCTCTCCACGGGCTCCTGTTCAACCACCCCTCCACGGGCTACAGTTCATCTAGCCCTCCACCATCTACTGTTCATCCTGCCCTCCACGGGGTGGTCCTGTTCATCCAGCCTCCACGGGTCCTGTTCATCCAGCCCCAACCGGCTCGATCGATTGGGGTCCTGCTCATCCAGAGGCAACACCACGGGTCCTGTTCATCCAAACCCCCAAGAATGCTCACTGCTCATCCAGAGGCAGCATCGATCGGCTTGATTAGCAGCGATGGCAAAGTAATCGCCGATCGGGTTCGATTAACAGCCATCGATCGATCGCTCGGTTCAAGAACGATAGCCTACAAAGTGCAATCGCTCGGGTTCGATTAGAGCCCAACGCCCGCTTCAGGTTCGATTAGAGCTAACGCTTTGCACACACGTGTGTGCGTGTCACGAGAAAAGCAGCGATCGCCGCCCCCGACCTCCCACCGTAACTGGAACTCCCGAAATTTTCCTCGCCCTCGCTTCTACCACGGTCTTTTCCGTCATGGACGGCCCAAAGAATGTTATGCAGCTCGTCTCCGCCCGCCTGTGACTTAAAAGCCCATTTTCTCATCATGATTTTTGTCATAGAAGTAGGATCCCACCACATCTATGATGATACCGGGTTTTGTCACAATTATCGTCATAGAAGTGTCATATGTAAGACAGAAAAAAATTCGTTCGGCCCAAAATGTCACGGATGTGTCTTTTTTTGTAGTGCAACGTGATTGATGGAGTCGTACATCTTCACGATCCGACCGATCCTAGCACCAAATTTACGGCACCTCCGTGTTCAGCACACGTTCAGCTCAATGACGTCCCTCGTACTCTTGATCCAGTTGAGGTCGAGGGAGAGTTCCGACAGCACGACAGCGTGGCGACGGTGATGATGAAGTTACCATCGCAGGGCTTCGCCTAAGCACTACGACGATATGACCGAGGTGTGTAGCTGTGGAGGGGGGCACCGCACACGGCTAAAAGATCAACTAGTGTGTCTTGGGGTGCCCCCTTGGCCACGTATATAAAGGAGGGAGGAGGAGGAGGACGGCCTAGGAGGGCGCGCCTATAGGGGGAGTCCACCTAGGATTCCCAATCCTGGTTGGAGTCCCCTTCCTTTTCCAAGAGGGGAGAGAGGGAAGGAGTAGGAGAGGGAGAAGGAAAGAGAGGGGGCGTCGCCCCCTCCCTAGTCCAATTCGGACTTGCCATGGGGGGGCGCGCGGCCACCCCTTGAGGCCCTTCTCTCCTTTCCCGTATGGCCCATTAATTCCCGTATGGCCCATTAAGGCCCACTACTTCCTCCCGCGAATTCTCGTAACTCTCCGGTACTCCGAAAAATACCCGAATCACTCGGAACCTTTATGATGTCCGAATATAGCCTTCCAATATATCGATCTTTACCTCTCAACCATTTCGAGACTCCTCGTCATGTCTGTGATCTCATCCGGGACTCTGAACAAACTTCGGTCATCAAATCACATAACTCATAATACAAATCGTCATCGAACGTTAAGCGTGCGGACCCTACGGGTTCGAGAACTATGTAGACATGACCGAGACACATCTTCGGTCAATAACCAATAGCGGAACCTGGATGCTCATATTGGCTCCTACATATTCTACGAAGATCTTTATCGGTCAAACCGCATAACAATATACGTTGTTCCCTTTGTCATCAGTATGTTACTTGTCCGAGATTCGGTTGTCGGTATCATCATACCTAGTTCAATCTCGTTACCGGCAAGTCTCTTTACTCGTTCCATAATGCATCATCTCGCAACTAACTCAATAGTCACATTGCTTGCAAGGCTTATACTGATGATCTTTACTGAGAGGGCCCAGAGATACCTCTCTGATACATAGAGTGACAAATCCTAATCCCGATCGATGCCAACTCAACAAACACAATCGGAGACACATGTAGAGCATCTTTATAATCACCCAGTTACGTTGTGATGTTTGATAGCACACTAAGTGTTCCTCTGGTATTCGGGAGTTGCACAATCTCATAGTCAGAGGAACATGTATAAGTCATGAAGAAAGCAATAGCCGTAAACTAAACGATTATTATGCTAAGCTAACGGTTGGGTCTTGTCCATCACATCATTCTCCTAATGATGTGATCCCGTTCATCAAATGCCAACACATGTCTATGGTTACGAAACTTAACCATCTTTGATTAACGAGCTAGATAAGTAGAGGCATACTAGGGACACTATGTTTTGTCTATGTATTCACACATGTATCAAATTTCCGGTTAATACAATTCTAGCATGAATAATAAACATTTATCATGATATAAGGAAATAAAATAATAACTTTATTATTGCCTCTAGGGCATATTTCCTTCAGGGTTCGCATGCTATTAGTAAAATATGTTGATGAAAAATAAGCACATTGCAGATTCATTAGATTAATGCAAGCCGCATAGAAAACCCATTTATCCAACCCAAGCATGATTAAGAACTAGGAAATATAGCAATTGTATATGTTTCTCATGTATTAAGTGCATCCAAATTCGAGTTATTTTTCACATGCACAACAATACAAAATTCTACCCATGACAATTGGACATCGCAATGTAGAATTGAACAAAGCAGTTAGCTAAACACCACAACAAATGAACCAAACATTAACTGAGCACCACATTGCACAATATAACATACTCCTAATAGAAGATCAGACAATTAACCAAACCAAGCATGCTTAACAACTTGGAAATATAGCAATTTTATTTGTTTCTCATGTATTTAGTACAGCCAAATCTGATTTATTTCTCACATGGTATCAATAACAGAATGCAGCCACAACAATTAAACATCGCATTGCAGAATTGAACCAAGAAGTTAACTAAACACCAAAACAATTGAACGAAACGTTAACTGAGCACCACATTGCACAATATAACATACTCATAAGAGAAGATCAGACACTTAACCAAACCAAGCATGCTTAACAACTTGGAAATATTGCACCCTGAAGAATTGAACATATCATTTACAGAATTGAACCAAGCAGTTAACTGAACACCACATTGCATGACATATAGAACATATACACTATAGCAGAAGATTGCATGGAAAAAGTAGATAGCACAATTCACTAGAATTTGTTATGGAAAGGCAGTAGCTAGCAAACGATGGCCTCGAGAAAACGCCACGAACTTTCGTTTAAAGCAGCCAACCGCATCGCGGCATCGGTGCGCGAGGCGTCAACGGTGGCCTCGACGGCGAGATGCTCCTCCAAGATCTGGGGGTCGGCACGAATGGCAGCCATCGTGACCTCATCCGCGCGTGCGGCCGCGATTTGCTTCTCTGCTGCCAAATGCTCCTTGAGATCCTGGCTATACTGCGTGCACCATGGCTTAGGGCGGCGCTTATTTGGTGGAGGGGTCGGTGATTTGGGTGGAAGGTGTCGCGCTCGCGCTGGCGGTCGGGGCATGTGGGATGTGGAAGGAGGAGGAGGATGGGGGTCGGGTGTGGATTACTCCGCTGGATAGGCGAGGCCGAGCAAAGGTGAAGGAGGGTCGTCGGCGGAGGCGCCATCGCAAGCAAGGATTGAAGGTTTCAACTTGGAAAGGAAGGCGGAAGAGGGAAATGTGGTTTTGGTAAGGGGAGGGCGGGAGGTAGATATTTCCGCAGTTTAAAATTTCGAATCGCTTCAGCGAAAAAACTGGCGTGCAAAGTGTCATCTAACACGGTCCCTTATTCAGAACTGTGTATGATATGTGAACATCACAAATGATTCAGACAGCATAACCCGTGTGTGTTGAGTTTGAACGTCAAAATTTTTGGTTCGAATTTCCTTGGTTATAGTGGTCATCCACGTCATTGCATAATTTGGGTACACAAAGGAGACTAACTTCTTAATCGAGCAAGGTCAGCAATTAAACAGAGCTAGCTGACCTAAACATTACTCTAACAAATTAAAGATCAGCGCTCTTAACTAAACAAAACAAAGAGTACTACTATGGCTGGTCCTTGTCGATCTCCGTCGCCGCCTCCATGTCCAGCTCGCGCCCGACGGTCTCCTGGGGAAGGGGCTCCATGGCATCAATTGCACCATACTCGGCAAGCATCTCGCCATCTGCATCCGCCATATCTTTGGCATAGGCCGCCACGAGCTGGGCGTGGACGGGCGTGATCTGGGCTCTGGTAAGCTCCATCATGGCAAGGTATGCCGCGCAGGAACGGACGGCTACTCGAACTCTCTCGGTGATTGCTAGCTCTTCGGCTGTGGGTTGCCGACCATTCTTCAAGAAGCTTCGTTCGATTTGTGCGGTGACCGCCATGAGCTGGGCGTCGACGGCCTCGACATGTTAGTGGGTGGCTCTATTAGGGCTAAGTCCGTCGCTGCGGAACGGACAGCTGCTCTGCCGCTCTCGCCAGTGGATATCCCCGAGGCAGATGCTGCTGCCGCCGTCTGAGAAGCAACAGCAGCCGTTTGGGCTGCCTTGGCCGCCCGTACGAAGACTGCGGTCGCCCTCACGAAGCTTGTTAGCACGCGCCTAGTGGCTGCGGCCTCGCTCTCACCGGAGTGGGCCACCGAAGTTGCCCTCACGACGTGGGTCCACGTCCTCATCTTTCACGGGCGATGAATGAAAAGTGAAATGATATTTGGGGAGTGAGCTAGTGTGCTTGACATGCCGGCTGTGTACTATAGCTGATGCACCTTCTCGCGTAAGCCATAGGGTACTATACACCGACGGTGCTCCAAGATATTTTGTGCTGCATCTCACACGGTTGGTGATAATAAACTATGTGCGATCTACTTGATGCATCGTCTTGATTTGAATTACGTAATGTGGTCATAGCTACAAACGATGGTGTTTGAATTGTTAGAACTTTTATCTACAGTAAACATGCAACTATAGGTGTGTCCTAAAAAAAACTAGAATTATTCAGGGTTCGTTTGGACGTTTTCATACATTAACTTGGTTTTGTAGGCATTTTATGCGCATAATTCAAATTTGAACTACATGCACATTCTCCATTGAATATAAACTGGTTCAAAAATCAAATAAGTGTCCTTGGTTGCATTCTTAGGCCCCATGCAAGAAATGGGAATGAATTTCAAACACCCTGACACCGTCACTCGGCCGCAAACATTGAGATACCTGGTTTTTAAATTCTAGTAAATCCAAAAATCGTCTGAAATTCATGAAACTTGGCATACTATCATGGAGCTGCATCAACATGCCGTGGTAAAAAATTTGTCCCATTTGGGGCAGGTTTGGGTATAAGCTTCTCACAAACCAGAGCTTCTCACAACAAGCGTGATGGTTTCGGTAGGGAACGTGCCACCCTTGGGGACGACACGATATCTGTTGCCTCTTATTGCTTTCAAAAAAATTCGAGTGTCAACGCTTTGTGTTGAATTTTGGAATTTTCGGGGTTTGTTTGGACATTTTTATACATTAACTGGGGTTTCCAGGCATTTTATGCGCATAATTCAAATTTGAACTACATGCACATTCTCCAGTGCATATAAACTGGTTGAAAAATCAAATATGTCTCCTTGGTTGCATGCTTAGGTCCCATGCAAGAAATGGGAATGAATTTGAAACACCCTGCCACCGTCACTCGGCCGCAAACATTTAGATGCCTGGTTTTTAAATTCTAGTAAATCCAAAACTCGTCTAAAATTCAAGAAACTTGGCATGCTATCATGGAGCAGCATCAACATGCCATGGTAAACTTTTTGTCCCATTTGGGGCAGGTTTGGGTATAAGCTTCTCACAAACCAGAGCTTCTCACAACAAGCGTGATGGTTTCGATAGGGAACGTGCCACCTTTCGGGACGAAACGATATCCGTTGCCTCTTATTGCTTTCAAAATCTTTGGGGTGTCAACATAGAACAACAGGAGTGTTGTGTTCAATTTTGGAATTTTTCGGGGTTCGTTTGGACATTTTATACATTAACTAGGTCTCCCAGGCATTTTATGCGCATAACTCAAATTTGAACTACCTGCACATTCTCCAGTGCATATAAACTGGTTGAAAAATCAAGTATGTGTCCTTGGTTGCATGCTTAGGTCCCATGCAAGAAATGGGAATGAATTTCAAATGCCCTGCCACCGCCTCTTAGCCGCAAACATTGAGATACATGGTTTTTAAATTCTAGTAAATCCAAAAGTCGTCTGAAATTCATGAAACTTTTCATGCTATGATGGAGCGGCATCAACATGCCGTGGTAAATATTTTGTCCCATTTGGGGCAGGTTTGCGTATAAGCTTCTCACAAACCTTAGCTTCTCACATCAAGCGTGATGGTTTCGGTAGGGAACGTGCCACCTTTGGGGACGAAACGATATCCGTTGCCTCTTATTACTTTCAAAATCTTTCGAGTGTCAATATAGAACAACAGGAGTGTTGTGTTCAACTTTGGAATTTTTCGGGGTTTGTTTGGACATTTTTATACAATAGCTGGGTTTTGGAGGCATTTTATGCGCATAATTCAAATTTGAACTACATGCATATTCTCCAATGCATATAAACCGGTTGAAAAATCAAATATGTGTCCTTTGGGGCATGCTTAGGTCCCATACAAGAAATGGGAATGAATTTCAAACACCCTACCACCGCCACTCGGCCGCAAACATTGAGATACATGGCTTTTAAATTGTAGTAAATCCAAAACTCGTCTGAAATTCATGAAACTTGGCATGCTATCATGGAGCAGCATCAACATGCCGTGGTAAAAATTTTGTCGCATTTGGGGCAGGTTTGGGTATAAGCTTTTCACAAACCTTAGCTTCTCACAACAAGCGTGATGGTTTCGGTAGGGAACGTGCCACCTTTGGGGACGAAACGATATATGTTGCCTCTTATTGCTTTCAAAAAATTTCTAGTGTCAACATAGTACAACAGGAGTGTTGTGTTTACTTTTGGAATTTTTCGGGGTTCGTTTGGACATTTTTCTACATTAACTGGGTTTTCTAAGCATTTCATGTGCATAATTCAAATTTGAACTACATGGACAAGCTCCAGTGCATATAAATTGGTTGAAAATCAAATATGTGTCCTTCGGGGCATGCCTAGGTCCCATTCAAGAAATGGGAATGAACTTCAAACACCAGGGCACTGTTGATTGCCGGCAAAACATTGAGATACTTTGTTTTTAAATTCTAGTAAATCCAAAACCCGTCTGAAATTCATGAAACTTGGCATGCTATAATAGAATGGCACCCGACATGTTGTGGTATTTTTTGTGTCCATTTTGAGAGAAGGCGCACTCGAATAACAGCCAACAAAGGCATTTCGAAACAAATAGCTGCCACTGTAACATCTCAAACATTTTGTATAATTTAAATTGTGTGTGTTCTGTTAACCATTCACATGACGCCACGCCTCACTCTTTTTAATGGCTAGGAGGTGCCATGCGATGTGTGCTTGAGTGCTGGACTAAATCAAGGCGCAAGCTGTACTTAAATGCGGAGGCTCAACGGAAGCGGCGAAGCTGACGCCAAGCAGATCACCGAAGTGATCCTTTGACTTCCATGGCCGCCCACCTTTCGCGAGATCCTCTCCATTAATGGCGCCCAAGCCGCTGTTTAATTTGGTTTTTAAGTATAAAACACTCATCGCAAACGTTTTAGTTAGAACACCCGTATGCAAACCGACAGCTTCCCCAGGAAGCCAAGGGAAAATGTGCCGAGCAGGATTTGTGCAGCTCTTGGTCGCAAACGTTTTAGATAGAACACCCGTATGCAAAGTGAGAGCTATGGTCTTCCCCCTTAAGTCGAGGGAAAATCCTTAGCGCAGGATTTGTGCATCGCTTCAACGCAAACGATTGTTTGGATGACCCGTGTGCAACCACGTACAAACAATTTGGTAAGATTTGCATCTGTCATATTCGATGTGTTGCCATTTGTCAAACTGGAAAGATTTACATTTGTTGATCTAGTAACGTTGCCATTTGTCAATCCTTATAACACTGCGATTTGTCAAAATATGCAGCTAGAAATCACTAGCACTATCTAATTTTTGCAACTAAAATTCAGTAATTAAGCGTAGATTTCATTCATAGATTAAGCAATCGTTCTTAATTTATACAAACAGTTCAACTCGACAGCTTAACCGACCAAACTTTTCCCAATTGTTGCCAACCACGTACTGAAATGGCTAGTTCAACTTGATACGTCTCCAACGTATCTATAATTTTTTATTGCTCCATGCTATATTATCTTCTGTTTTGGACATTATTGGGCTTTATTATTCATTTTTATATTATTTTTGGGACTAACCTATTAACCGGAGGCCCAGCCCAGAATTGCTGTTTTTTGCCTATTTCAGAGTTTCGCAGAAAAAGAATATCAAACGGAGTCCAAACAGAATGAAACCTTCGGGAGCGTGATTTTTGGAACTAACATGATCCAGAGACTTCGACCCACGAAGAGAAGCTTCCAGAGGCCATGAGGTAGGGGCGCGCTTACCCCTGTAGCGCGCCTCCACCCTCGTGGGCCCCACGCTGCTCCACCGACGCATCCTTCCTCCTATATATACCCACGCACTTCAAACGATCATATACGGAGCCAAAACCTAATTCCACCGCCACAACCTTCTCGTACTCCATGAGATCCCATCTTGGGGCCTGTTCCGAGCTCACGGAGGGGCATCCATCACGGAGGGCTTCTACATCAACACCATAGCCTCTCGATGAAGTGTGAGTAGTTTACCTCAGACCTTCGGGTCCATAGTTAGTAGCTAGATGGCTTCCTCTCTCTTTTTGGATCTCAATACAATGTTCTCCCCCTCTCTCGTGGAAATCTATTCGATGTAATCTTCTTTTTGCGGTGTGTTTGTTGAGAGCGATGAATTGTGGGTTTATGATCAAGTTTATCTATGAACAATATTTGAATCTTCTCTGAATTCTTTTATGTATGATTGGTTATGTTTGCAAGTCTCTTCGAATTATCAGTTTGGTTTGGCCTACTAGATTGATCTTTCTTGCAAAGGGAGAAGTGCTTAGCTTTAGGTTCAATCTTGCATTGTCCTTTCCCAGTGACAGTAGGGGTAGCAAGGCACGTATTGTATTGTATTGTTGCCATCGAGGATAACAAGATGGGGTTTTTATCATATTGCATGAATTTATCCCTCTACATCATGTCATCTTGCTTAAGGCGTTACTCTGTTCTTATGGACTTAATACTCTAGATGCATGCTGGATAGCGGTCGATGTGTGGAGTAATAGTAGTAGATGCAGGCAGGAGTCGGTCTACTTGTCTCGGACGTGATGCCTATATACATGATCATACCTAGATATTCTCATAACTATGCTCAATTCTGTGAATTGCTCAACAGTAATTTGTTCACCCACCGTAAAATACTTATGCTCTTGAGAGAAGCCACTAGTGAAACCTATGGCCCCTGGGTCTATCTTCATCATATTAATCTTCCAACACTTAGTTATTTCGTTTGCTTTTTGCTTTGATTTTATTTTACTTTGCATATTTATCATAAAAATACCAAAAATATTATCCTATCATATCTATCAGATCTCACTGTCGTAACTGACTGTGTAGGGATTGACAACCCCATATCAAGGGAAAACCAACGCAGTGCTCAAGAGGTAGCACAACTATATATACTAGCTAATTTTAAGTACGTTGTACAGTTTGACCACACGTCTATAGTTAGATGAACTAAAAAAGTAGCCCCTAAATACTACTACTATCACAGAGGGGCTTTGTGCTACTTCCGACAGCCTCTCCTCTGCCGAGCATGCTCAGTAAGAGGTAGAGGAGGAGGAGACTACTGACGAGCTGGAGAAATGCAATACGGTGCCTGCCGCTGCTGCACGTTCAGCGACGCTCGCCAGCTAGAACGCCCATTGCCGCTCCATACGATCCCTCTTGAACTGGCTGCACTGCTCGTAGATCTCTTGATTCCTCGCCTCTGCGTCGGCGTGTGTAGTGGCTACGGCTGCGGTAAGGCTCTTTGCATGCTCGACAAGGCGCTCCTCCTCCTTGAGGGAGTCCTGTATTAGGGGGTCCTCGGACAGCCGGACTATATCCTTTGGCCGGACTGTTGGACTATGAAGATACAAGATTGAAGACTTTGTCCTGTGTCCGGATGGGACTCTCCTCGGTGTGAGGCAAGCTTTGCAATACGGATATGTAGATTTCCTCCCTTATAACCGACTCTGTGTAACCCTAGCCCCCTCCGGTGTCTATATAAACCCAAGGATTTAGTCCGTAGGACAAGGACAACAATCATAATCATAGGCTAGCTTCTAGGGTTTAGCCTCTACGATCTTGTGGTAGATCAACCCTTGTAATACTCATATCATCAAGATCAATCAAGCAGGAAGTAGGGTATTACCTCCATCGAGAGGGCCCAAACCTGGGTAAACATTGTGTCCCCCGCCTCCTGTTACCATCCGCCTTAGATGCACAGCTGGGACCCCTACCCGAGATCCGCTGGTTTTGACACGCATAATCGGTGCTTTCATTGAGAGTTCCACTGCGCCGCCACCACAAGGTTTGATGGCCCTTCAATCATCGGCAACGATGCGATCCAGGGTGAGGTTTTCCTCCCGACAGATCTTCGATTCGGGCGGCTTCAGATCTGCGGGCCAACCCGTTTGGCCATCTGGAGCAGATCGAGAGCTACGCCCCTGGCCGTCAGGTCAGGTTTGGAAATTTAAACTATACTGCCGACATCCGCGGAGACTTGATCTTCGATGAATTCGAGCCCTGTCAGATGCGCCGCACAGTCACGACGAGCATGACTTAGCTCTGCCGCTGGACGGTGTTCGGGAGATCGCACCTGTGGCTACTCCGACCCTCGATCCGGAGCAGATTGTGCTCGGCCGAGAACGGGTGGATGGACCCCGCCACGGAGGCCGCACACTCAGTGGCGATAGAGCCGAATACTGACTTCACCTCCTATGAGACCTGTGTTGCCGGATCCTTGGACTCGTCCCTGGCCACGGGCTCGAATCACGCCTGCGTTTATCGAATCTGATTGGGCACCGTCATGGAGTTTTCCTCCATGATATCTTTCAGACTCGCCTTGGGAGATGTGCTAAATTATTAAGGTCTCTCCTTGTCGAGGACCTTGGCCGAACTATGTTCGCTCGAGGGAAGCGGACGATTTAAGAAATTCGCTCCCCACCCACCACCCACTAAATAGCCATCGCCGATTTACTTAACCGACATGCTCGATTTTGACTCCGAAGACATCGACGGTATGGACGATGATGCAGGAGAAGAACAGGAACCACCGCCCACAGGGCGCCGGACAGCCACTTCATCACACGATATATATATGGTGGATACACCCAAAGAAAACAATGACGAGGAACGGAAGGATTCAGCGAAGGATAGTTCCCTCGAGAAGCAACCAAAGCGATGACGTAAGCGCCGCTCCAAATCCCGCCTCGGCAAAAATAGTGATAACAGCGCAAGAAAGAATAATACCACGGTCGACTCGAAAGGAAACGACGACCACTTGGACCCAGCGACAGAGCAGGATGAACCAGCGGACGATGAACATAGTACGGAGCCGCTGTCCGATCACGGCGACGCCGAGGATAAAGCTTATCAACCTCTCTCCGGAGAGGAGAACAGTCCGGACGACGATGCACACATCATCCCGGAAAGGCACTTGGAACAAGAGAACCTCCATAGAAGGCTTATTGCCACCGCGAGGAGTCTGAAGAAGCAGAAGCAAAGGCTTAAGGCCGCGCAGAATACGCTCAACAGTAGATGGAACAAAGTGCTCGACACTGAAGAAAAGTACGTGGCAGTCGCCACACGAAGAGTTGTCCAAAGCGCAAGCTGCTGCCTGAATTCGATGACGAGGCTTTAGAGCCTATACAGCCGAAAAATAAAATGGCCAATCAGGCGGATCGACCACCCCGTGGCCGCGATAGGGCGGCTAACGATGTCGCACATAAGTCAGCACACGATTCACGTGAGGACTTGCATAAAAAAACCGGTATGACCAGGTCCATCTATGGATCTAGGAAGCGCGCTCCGGCGCAGAATCAAAACCGAACATTACAGGGGTGCCATGCACCCCCTATGCTTCACCGATGAGGTGCTGGATCACGAATTCCCAGAGGGATTCAAACCCGTGAACATAGAGGCATACGACGGAACGACAGACCCTGGGGGTCTGAATTGAGGACTTCATCCTCCATATCCATATGGCTCGCGGAGATGATCTCCACGCCATCAAATACTTGCCCCTCAAGTTGAAAGGATCAGCTCGACACTGGCTGAAGAACCTCCCCGAAATTTCAAATGGAAGTTGGGAGGAGCTTGAGGATGCTTTAGGGCTAATTTTCATGGGACCTATGTCCGGCCTCCGGATGTAGACGATTTAAGTCTTATAATTTAACAGCACGGAGAGTCAGCCCGAAAGCTTTGGAACAGATTCCTCATTAAGAAGAATCAAATCGTCGACTGCCCGGACGCCGAAGCTTTAGCGGCTTTCAAACACAGTGTCCGGGACGAATGGCTCGCCAGACACCTCGGCCAAGAAAAACCGAGGACAATGGCAGCCCTAACAAGCCTCATGACCCGCTTTTGCGCGGGCGAAGATAGTTGGCTGGCCCGTAGCGGCACCAGCAACCCAGCCACATCCGAAGTCAGGGATGGCAATGAAAAACCATGACGCAATAAAAGCAAGCGTCGAAACAACGAAGATAGCCCAGACAACACGGCGGTAAACGCCGGATTTAGGGGCTCTCGACCCGGTCAACGGAAAAAGCCTTTCAAAGGCAACAGAGATGGACCGTCCAGCCTAAACAAGATTCTAGACAAATTATGTCAGATTCATGGCACCTCCCATAAACCTACAAATCACACCCACAGAGAATGCTGGGTCTTCAAGCAGGCCGGCAAGCTAAACGTTGAACACGCAGGGAGGGAGACGCTAAGTGAAGACGAGGATGAGCCTCGCCAGCAAAACACCGGGGGACAGAAAAAATTCCCACCAGAGGTCAAAACAGTGAACATGGTTCACGTAACAAAGAGGAGGAGCAAACACGCACTCTGAGACATATGCGCCCCCAAGTTCAACCCTTGGCCGGCCTGCCCGATCACTTTTGATCGCAGGGATCACCCGACTAGTATCCGGCACGGAGGATCGGCTGCCTTGGTGCTAGACCCAATAATTAATGGATACCATCTCACCCGAGTCCTTATGGACAGCGGCAGTAGTCTTAATCTGATATATCAGGACACAGTCTACAAAATGGGGATAGACCCAATAAGAATCAGCCAAAGCAATACTACCTTTAAAGGAGTAATACCAGGCCCAGAGGCCCGCTGCACGGGCTCTATAGTACTAGAGTTTGTATTCGGTTCTCCCGACAACTTCCGAAGTGAAAAGTTAACTTTCGACACCGCTCCATTCCGAAGCGGCTATCAAGCACTACTCGGAAGAACGACCTTCGCTCGTTTTAATGCATTACCGCATTACGCTTATCTTAAGCTTAAGATGCCCGGTCCACGCGGCATCATCGTAGTTAGCGGAAACACTGAGCGTTCCTTACGCACGGAAGAACATGTGGCGGCTTTAGCAGCCGAACACTAAACGGCCTCTCCAACCAGAATAAATGATCGGTCGTCAAGACGGCGGACACGACTAGAGGAGTCTGGCGCACCACCAGCTGTAACAGCTTAGACAAACCTGAGATTGGTTTGATGGATATACCCCCATAGGTGGTACCAGAGGCTTCCCGCATGTAAAAAGAACTATAGTTCGGCTTGACCTTATTTAGATTGAATTTTAATGGTCTATTAAGAATAATCAATTTTTTGCACGAAGACTTTCATCTAAGTTTTTCTCTTTTACACATGACAATCGTGCTACACCCTTCCAGGATACGGCACAACGGAGACACAGTACGTATATGCAAAGCAGGCCCCGCTTAAAGGTTTCTTTTTAGATTAAGACCTGTGTAAACCTTTCTTACTGTCTCTTGTTGCTTGACACCCCCGGATACCTAACACAACCGTGAGGGATGCTGGCGTTATTGGCATTTTGTCACGTCAGACTAATGCACGTACCTGGAAATTTAGGGTCCATTATCAAGGGTGTTACTCAGCCCGGTACATGTTGTAAAGACCGAACACCTTAGGGAGTGTTCGGCGTCGCGAGTTTGGCCTTATATGCATCAGCTCCGAATCATGTCTTTGGTCAAATGTTGGGTTTGCCCGGCTCCCGCGTTTTTCTACCTTATGTTCCGCTCTATCAGCTAAGGTGGCACCGGGAGAACTACTGTGATTGTGCCCTGGTTCATCCGGATGAGCACCTCAGTAGA
This sequence comes from Aegilops longissima, assembly GCA_021605205.1. Lineage (NCBI taxonomy): Eukaryota > Viridiplantae > Streptophyta > Magnoliopsida > Poales > Poaceae > Aegilops > Aegilops longissima. Next base: position 16,996 of record JAHIAM010002949.1, read on the forward strand.
GAAAGCTGAAAACTGACTGTCATGATAAAGCGCGAGGCTAGCGGAATCTTCGGGATTCCTCCGCATTAACGAAGGGTCAGTTTTCCCGGTCATGTACTTACGTGCCTCGTACTCGGACGAGCGCGGAAGTACCAAGGGCTATATAGTAGCCCCACTGTCAAACTCCTATGGTTAAGTGAAAGTGTTAACGCAATATAGTCCGATTACCTCTTTCGTCGCGCTACCACCTCCTTAATGGACCAAGAAATTGGATCAAGTGTGAGCACGCGCTTTTGGGAACACCCCCGCATTATATGCGTGGGGGCTGAAGCCGGCGACTGCAAACTTTCAGCTTATATACGTACATATATATATATATATATACACACACACATAAATGGCCGCACAGGAGGCATCATAATACTTTCAGGCAAAAGTATCAACACAACCTTTATAATTCAAATAGCATTGCTTTTACAATCGGGATACATGTCACTCGAACATGACACTCTTCGAGCACTAAGCCTCTATTAAACGAGCACCTTCTAGGACTTCTTCAAAATAGTGCTCGTCAACCTCGCCTACGGCCGATTCGTTGCAATAGCGGTGGCCTCCATCTCGCCAAAGATGTCTTGACACAGCAAGAGCCATCCACAGACCTTCTATGCACGCCGACCTCTTTACAGCGCCGATATGCGCACAACACCAAGGAATCGCTGCACTAGACCAAAATAACTATTCGCCTTGGTCCTTCCGCCAAAGATGATCCACGACTGCACTTCATGGCAAGTCCGGACAATCTATGGAGTTCAGCCCACTCGCCATTTGTTCATTTAACAAGAATGACGCGTTGGAGCAATCGAATTGCACTCAGAATAAATTTTCCACTTCATGATCTTTTTGATCTTTGAAAAACTCAGTCGCATTAGCAGCACTCGTTGCCAAGTCCAAGCACGCCGCTCAAAGACTCCATAATTTATCCAGAGGGCATACTGGATCTCCAACTTCAGACGCAATGTAAAGGGCTTCCCACCGTGGATACTTCCGGCTTGACGAAGCCCCTCCTTCGTTGCTCTGATTTTAGAGCAGGTTTCCTTGGCTGCTACCATGGCTTTATTCAGGTCCGCCGCCTTCGCTTGGCTTTCCTTTCCAAGAAGCTCATACCGGTCGGCGGCATCCTTCAGCTCAACAGCCATCTTAGCTATTTTTTCTTCGCTCTGGCGATGAGCAGCTTGTTCGGCCTTTAAATCTTCGGCCGCCTTCAGAGCGGCCGCATCACTTCTCCTCGCTTGTTCCTTGGCTCGGGCAAGCTCTGCCCGAAGGGTGTCCACGACGGCAGCTCCATCTGCAGTCATAGAATATCATAGATACTAGCATCATGCTCCTCTTAATACCTGTTAAACCACCGGAGAATACATACCCTCGTGGCTCGCTGCCGCTTGTTTACAAGCACGATGTCAGATTCCGCCGCATCAAGTTGCCGCTAAGTTCGCAAACTCACCAGCCCGGCTAGCCACCGACCTCACCACCGCATACACAAAGCAGCATGATCATTACTCGACTATGATCCTTTGTTTGCCGCCTTTCCACGGCAAACCGAGTCTCGTGGGCTACTATTCAGATAGGGCACACGAAGCGCAGCGGTACCATCAAAAAATATATTACCTTGCGGACCTCAAAGCCTCTTAGCAGTGCTCATAAAAGCTTCATGCAACCCGTCATGGATGAAATCCTCTCAACCACCGCATCTATTAATGTACGGCGCGCCCGAGATAGCCGCTTGCTCCTAAGATTCATCAAGGTCCGGTCACAAGACCGACAGTTCCGACTCTTTTCTGTTTCTTAGAGCCAATACTGACTTCGTGGTCAAGGGTTACCTTCCGCCTTGGTGGATCAGGAGAAACCTCCGTGACGACACTCAGGTCGCCCGCCTCTTGAGGCGGGAGGCATGGGGAGGCGCCACCTCCATCATCTCCGTAAGAAGATCCTCAAGACGACTCACGAGAAGGGCTACGACATTTAACTACAAGACATACGCCCCGCTTATTGTCCTAAAAAATAAAGCAGGATATATTCACTATAAAGTACTTTTGTTTACTTACAGCTTGGAGGAGGGCTGATACCCTTGCGGGCACTGTGCGGTAAGGATGCCCTTCGGGCAGGGCCCCCTGACAGAGGTTTCTTCCCTCGTTTGGAAACCATTGTTTCCAAGTCTTTAGAGGCGGTCCTCTTCCTTCCTTGGGGAGAGGGAATTTTAGATTCTTCTCCCCAGTTATCCTCCTTGGCGGAGACACTAATTCCCCCGGTTTGGATGAGTAATGAGTGAGGCCCGCTTTCGGCTTCTTTATTCCTCCCTTTATCTTCCCCTGATGGCGCTTGATAAGGCGCGAGCTCAAGCATTCTGGCTAGTAATGGATCCGCTGAGCCTTCGGGAAGGGGGGCCGAACACCTGATCATCTGCGCCTTTTTTATCCAATCCTGGTCAAAGAGCGACTTTTCAGAATGATGTTGTGATAAATAAAGACACAACATGTTCGGCCGAAGAATTACTTACTTGGGTGTCTGGACGATTGCAGTTTAGACCCATATCCTCGGTGGTGTCCGGACACTTTATTCGTGATCCGAAGAACAATCTGTACATCTCTTTGAGCGTCACGCCGAAGAATTGCTGGATGGTTCGCGGTCCTTCCGGGTTGAACTCCCACATACGGAGAGATCGACGTTGGCATGGCAGGACCCTACGAACTAGCATGACTTGCATTACCTTGACAAGGCTGACATCTCTCTTGAGGAGATCTCGGATGCGACTCTGCAATGTCGTCACATCATTAGCCGGCCCCCAGTCCAGCCCCTTGTTGACCCATGACGCCCCTTGTGGCGGGGGCCCGAACGGAAGGCAGGGGCAGCTACCCACTTAGTACTTCAGGGAGCCGTGACGTAAAACCACTCCCGCTGCCATAAGTTGGACATCTCTGGGAAGGATCCCTTCGGCCATGGAGCATCGTTGCCTTTGCTTATTATGGCACCTCTGCACTCTGCGTGTCGCCCATCGATCATCTTCGGCTTCACATTGAAGCTCTTGAGCCATAAGCTGAAGTGTGGGGCGATGCGGAGGAAGGCCTCACACACAACGATAAACGACGAGATGTGAAGGATGGAATCCAGAGCCAGATCATGGAAATCGAGCCCGTAATAGAACATAAGTCCTCTAACAAAGGGATCAAGACTAAAGCCTAGCCCTCGGAGGAAGTGGGAAACAAATACGACACTCTCGTTAGGTTCGGGAGTGGGGAAGACCTGCCCTTGAGCAGCAGCCAGGCGAGATTTCGCGGTCGACACTGGCTTCTTCTTAGCTTTTGATGTCCTCCTCAGGATGAGGAGGCCATCCACCGCCTTGAAGGTTGGATCCGACATGATTGAAGGTCCAAGCGCTTAGCCCGAGCCTTGAGTGTTGGAATTCGAGGTGGGGGAAGGGAAGGATCAAGCGAGAAGAAAAGGACAGGCCTTGGCCCCTTTATAAAGAGGGTGAATATCAAGCGTCCTCCGCGTGACCGTTTGGAACTTGCCTAAAATCGAGGAGTCATACCAGTAGGCACGATTGGGTTACCCACACCCGTATTGATGAGAATCCCGTGATAAGGGGATCACGATCTCTACTTTGACAAGACGTGCCAATAAAACCGCCTCGCAATACGTGCAGTGGCAGGCTGGGAAAAACGGTTCGTAATGACCGGACCGCGGCAGGACGTCACGTTATGAAAAGTTGTCAGCAGATTAGATTTTTGGAAATATTATACTCTCTGCGGTGGTATGTGGAATTTGTTTTGCAGAGCCGGACACGCTCCTTGTGTTTGAAATCATCTATGGAGTATTCGGAGGAGGAACCCGCCTTGCAATGCCGAAGACAATCTGCGCGTCGGACTCATATAGTCCGGCTGTCCGGATACCAACTAATCCAGGACTCCCTCCGTAGCCCCTGAACCAGGCTTCAATGACGATGAGTCCAGCGCGCAGATTCTGTTCGGCATTGCAAGGTAGGTTCCTCCTTCGAATACTCCATAGAAGATTTTGAATACAAGGACAGTGTCCGGCTCTGCAAAACAAGTTCCACATACTGCCGTAAAGATAATAATATTTCCACAAATCCGACTTGCTGATACATTTGATATCATGACATCATACCATGGCCCAGTTATCATCGAACCGTTTTTCTCAACCAGCCTTGGCGCATATCGCGAGGCGGATTCCTTGGCACGTCTTGTCAAAGCAGAGATGGTGTCCCCTTATCACGGGATTCTCATCAATACGGGCGTGGGTAACCCAACCGCGCCATCAATCACGGCGCTTGGGGAATAAGCGAGTTAACCAGGCTAGTGGCGGTGTATAGTTTCATCCGCCCTTATAAAGGGATAAGAGTTCACCTTTTTCATCCACGCCTTCTTCCTCCTTGCCTATCCATTCTCGCGCACTTGAGCTCCAACGCCCAAGTTCAGACCTCCTCACACCGCCCCAATCATGTCCGGAGCGGGAGGAAAGTGGATGAAATCCTTTGTCACGGAGGAGGACATCGAAAAGTTGCGGGGGGCCGTATACTTGGCCGCAAATATCGCGCACCGGCTGCCTGACGAGGGGCAGATCGTCCCTACCCCGGAGCCCTACGAGAGGGTATTCTTTCTCACCCACTTCGTCCGTGGACTGGGGTTCCCCCTCCACCCGTTCGTCCGTGGCCTCATGTTCTACTACGGGCTGGACTTCCATGATCTGGACCTGAACTTCATCCTCAACATCTCGGTGTTTATCGTCGTGTGCGAGACCTTCCTCCGCGTCCAGCCCCACTTCGGCATGTGGCTGAAGACCTTCAATGTTAAGCCGAAGGTTGTAGGCGGCCAGCAAGCGGAATGCGGAGGTTCCATGGTGGGCAAAATGCCCAACGTTACATGGCTCGAGGGCTCCTATGTGGAGACCATAAAGGGGTGGCAGTCGGGGTGGTTCTACATCACCGAGCCGCGCGACACCAACTGGGTGGCGGCCCCCGAGTTTCGATACGGAATCCCCTGGAAGAGAAGGGCCTGTCCTGGGGCTCACCGATAGAGCTGGCCGGACTCCAGAAATGTATCCGGAACATGATAAGCAAGAAACTTAAGCTTGTCAACATGGTCCAGGTCATGATCTTCCGCCGGATCCTCCCGTGTCAACAACGGGCGTTCAATTTATGGGAGTTCGACCCGGCCCAGCAGCAGACCCTGCGCGAGCTTTTTGACACAATGCACAAGGACGTCTGGAGGGTGCTATTCAAGGGCGCTGAGGTCCCCCCTTCCCTTACCGAGGACCGCGGACTTAGCGCGAAGCGCCCTGCGAATCCAATAAGTTTTTTACATCTTATAAGGTTTTTACTTTCCCCAGCTTGATCAAGTGTGGGATCTGAGCTCCCATGCCTTTGACAGGACTGGGAGGAGAGAGCGGAGCAAATCGACTGCCCGGCGCCCCTGCCCGAAGATCAAGCCGACGCTCTTCTTACGAAGATGCTAATTCCGACGCCTTATGAGGTGCCGGAGAAGAAGGCCAAGAAGAAGGCTGCGGGGACTCGAAAGAGCTCCCACCGTCAGGTGATATCGGACTCATCATCCGATAACTCCAAGACGCACTCCTCTCGTGAAGACGAGGAGGGGGAAGATGAAGATTCTCCCCCTCCAGTCGGGGGAGACAGGAAAAGGAAGGCCGCCCCAACCGGGGAGGTCGGAGGGTCCAAGAAGGGAAGGACTCTCCTTCCGGACTGCTCCACGACCGCCACTCATAGCGAAGATGAGTGGTTGACCAGGCACAAGCCCCTGGCGAAGTCGTAAGTATTCGAATACCAGAGTAATTCATGGTACGCTTTTATTGCACTCCTTCTCCTTACGCCGAATATAATTATGCAGTCCGCCTCGAACCCGCATCGACGTATCTTCGTCGGACGGTTCTTTGGACCCGTCGGCTATGAGTAGCAGATCACTTTCGACCGCCTCCTCCCCCCGCCCTACGGACAATGTCGAGGTGTTGTCTCAAAGGGCACCACGAGGGAAGGTGGTCCTGGAGGCGCCTCAAGGCGACCTTCCGGACCCTGGGCGTAAAGGGAGCAAGACTCCCACGGGCTCCAAATTCGGCCCTCAGCCGAACACCATGCCGGACCCACCAGTGGTCCCGGACTCCGGCAGGCGACCCCCTGCTAAGAGGGGCAAGCCGCCTGTGCCGGTGACCTCTGTCCACCCAGGGGCACCGGACAACTTGCTGGAAGTGCTTCGCAGCGCTTCCATCGACGAGGAGCACCGCACTATTATAAGTGCGGTGATCGAGAAGGTTAGGTCCGCCAAAAGCGGACTAACCGAAGCTTGTGCCAGCCTCCTAACAGGATTTTAGGTAAGTAGTCAAAATATATAAAAATATTACTGCATAGACAGTAGCTCCTGATGCTCTGTTAGGCGTTCGCCGAAGAAAAGCCGAATAGAGGATCGAATAATAACTGCAGCAGTCTAATCCAAATATGTTCAGATATGTATGCGTGCTTCATCGCTACATTGCCGCACATACTGCGGAGATCGCCGCACTGAAGCAGAACCTCGAGCGGTCCGAGGAAGAACTCGGCCTTGCCAAAAACCAGCTCGAGGAGAACAAAGGTAAGAAATACCTTGTCTATATAAAAAGGTTTTGGTTGCAACATAATAGGATCATCATGGATGTACCAGGGTCCACAACCGAAGTGGCAAACCTGAAGCAGTTGTGTCGGCATTCTGGGAACGGGGGTCCCCAGACTTGCTCGCTGCCCGCGGGCGTGGCTCAAGTGGGGGCCCAGCGGCCCAAAGATCATCAGCTCAAGCTCAAGACCTCGCAGGGGCCAAGCCTCGCAGGCGCACGATAGGAACCTTCCTCGGGAGCAGCCTCGTCGGTTAGGCTCGCGAGGAGGCGGAGAGATCAAGGCAGGTACCTCATGAGGGTGCCCCGTGACGCAAGCCATGACGACGAGACCAGGAGGGCGCCACTGCAAGAAGTTGTCCTCATTTCCCTTTGGTGCAAAGGAGGCAAGCATGCACCAAGGCATCGTGCAAAGGTTAACGCCTGCACAACAAGACCAAGACCAGCAGAGCGGCAGGGACAGAGGTCATCGTGGAGCCAGACGGCGCCACCGCCGAGCCTTTGGCAGCCAAGACCAACTTTAGTCAGATAAGTGTACTAGATGTTTCCTTCAAATGGCCAATTGTTGGCGCCCTTCCCGCTCATTATTTGGGAGGAGGCCCAGGGCCTCCCTCTATAAATAGGACTAGCCACCACAGAGAGAAGGGGACAAAGGATGGAAAGACAGACCAAGACGGGTCGAACCTACCAGAGAGAGAGAGAGAGAGAGAGAGAGAGAGAGAGAGAGAGAGAGAGAGAGAGAGAAGTGACTGGACTCACCCAAGAAGTCCATCGCACCAGCTCAAGAACAGCCCCTCGCGAGGTTGTTCTTCCTTTGTATTGTTCTTCATCAGCCCCAGAGGCAATCCACCACACCACACACTGGAGTAGGGTATTACACCACAACGGTGGCCCGAACCAGTATAAATCTTGTGTCTCTTGTGCTGTTCATCGTTCCTAGTTTAGATACGTTGCAAACCATTAACGTGTGAGCTGGTAGGGGAAAGATCTCCGTGCGCACACCAGTGTTCGAACCTCAAGGGTCTGCCGGAACCCGAAATCCGACATTTGGCGCGCCAGGTAGGGGTGTGCCGGAATCCTCCCTCCGTCTACTCGCGTTTTGACGCCTCATCGTTCAATGTCAAGCGACCCGGCAGCCGCCGCCGACCGCTGGGCGGCGTGGTTCACCCACGCCGTGCCGCCAGCCCAAGGCGACCTCAACCTTGCACCTCAGGCAGCTTGCGCTCCGCAAGGCGCTGCGGGGCGCGGGCGACGCGGCTAGATGCCGCCAGCCCTCACGCCGCGGCAGGTGCGGTCAGCGGCCAGAGCCTCAAGCCACACCGCGGCCACGGCCCCGCACACCCGTCGAGAGCAGGCAAACTCCAGGGCCGCGCTCACGGTGGCCCGAGAGCTGTTACGGTGCCGGCTTCTAGAGGGCGGCCGCGACGTGCTGTTAGAGCGAGTGGCCGAGCTCCTGGACGCCGCCGCCTCGGGAGCACCTCCTTTCTGCGTCCGGCTGCCACCTCTAGCCAGAGCGTGCCGTATGACGGCCCCATACGCGCCCATGCAACCTCAAGCGGGCTCCAGGGCCTACTCGACGCCAACCTGGCCGGCAGCACCAGGCGGCAAGCCGCGCGGACACCATCTCCGGTCGGCGAAGGAGAGCACGTCATGACCTTTGGCCTCGGCGGACCACCGCGCCACCACTCTCAAGACAATGCTCCGGGCCGGATTGCGTGGCATGTGGGGCACTACAGCGATACCTACGGGGCAGCGTCCCCAGAAGCTTATGTGCCCCGCATGATGGATCAAGAGTGCGCACAGCAAGAAGGCCATGGCTCGTTCCTTGGGCCAAGCTGGGGCGAGGAGACACCACAAGCTGAGCTCTTTCAGGAACCCCAAGAGGGCCTCGACGACCGCGCCGGCGGCAGCAACTATCTGGTACCGTTAATTCCTCAGGAGCAAGCTTATGCTAACCAAGTGCCGCAGGAGGTACAGGTCGCCGCAACAGGTGGCGGCCCCAACGCTGCAGCCTCTTACCCCTCAGGAGGAGGGCACAGGGGGCTGCAGGAGAGGGGCCGAGAGCCGGGTTCGTCCCCGCGGCGCTTGACGCAAGACGTTCTCAGGAGGTAGGCCCTCTGCCGGGGAGGTGACTCAGGGCCTGCCCCCGGCAGAGGACCCGTGGTCGTCGGGGGAACCACTGGCGACCGCTCTACCCCATTGGTGTCGCCCTGGTCTCCGCCGCGCTGGCGGTAGAGTGTGGCGCAGGCGGGGCCCTCATCTGGCGATATGAAGCAAGGTCGGTACCTGTGAGGAAGACCCAGTCCCTGTGAAGCTCGCCGCCCCGTGACACTCTCACGTAATAATGAGTGGGGCTGTACACGCCCCGGAGTCTCCGGAGAGCCGCCTCGGGCCTCGGGGGGGCTCCCACGCCCATGATGGCAGCACTTAACCAGCTGGTGAGACGTCGAAGACTAGACTAGGTGCCGGACGCGGCCTTTTGCTTTTTTGCCTTTTCCTCTGTTGACAAGTTTCTTTGATTTGAGTTTAAGTTGGATTTGAGTTTGAGCCTTGCGTGTGTTTGGGGAAGGGTTGTTTAGTCTCATTCGAGCAATCTCTCGTGTTCTGGTCTCGGCTTTGTGTCCAAAGCTAGCGTCAGCTGCCTCCCCTCACGAGCCCCTCGCGAGCCGGGCCGGGCCAACCGCGTCCACAGCTCGGACGGCTGTCGCTACGCCCTCTCCGGAGGTTCTTACCGCAGGATCAATGGGTTCACCCAGAAGACACATATGGCGCTATGGCCCCCGCAGCCCCGCTCGGGGCTCACCGGGGTCAAAAGGTAAACGAGCCAGCTGACCCACCACCGGGCCGGCCGTTAAGCTCACACGCTGCATTAAGATTACCACGACATTTACCGCAAACCTTTACATGAGGGGCTTCCCCTCCCAAAATGCTCTCACATTCTTTAGGGACAAGCCCGAACCTCTTTCGTGCAGGGTAAACAGCGGTGACAAACGATCAGTCGGACATATCGCTTGCCGCGCCTTCTAGGTCGCCTCCAGAGGCGTCGCTGGCGTCGCGGACATCATCGCCTCCACAAACTCCTCCACCAGCACCAGGACCGTCCACCCCGCCGCCTTCATCGGCGGCCTCGATCACGCGTCATCATCAGATGCGAAGGCCCTGACAAGGTCGTCCACGTGATCCTCCACCCATTGCGCCAGGTCGCCCCGGACGGCTATGGGCACCGGTGCGATGGCGGCATCGAAGTCAAAGTGGGGATCCCTGTCCCGCAGATAACTGAAGACACGGGAGAAAGCGCGCCCGAGCAAGGCTCGGCTCCTCTCCTGGACGATCCAACGAGACCTCTCGGAGCGGTTCTCCAGAAGCGTCACCACGTCAGCAAAATACTGGAGGTTGCCGGCATAGTTGGGCTCATGCGGCTCCTCAGCGTCGGCCTCGCAAATGTTGCCCAGGGCCGCGCTAGCCCGTTCCCTGAGCGTACGGAGCATGGGGGCGTGCTCGTGCTCCAGAACCCGCCGCCGTCGAATCTCGTCCTCGTTCTGCCGTGCGGTGGCCTTGGTGCCATCAATCCTCTGTCGGAGAAGAAGCAGTTCGGCGCGGGAGGAGGTCAGCTCCGCCGGCGCTACGCAAAGGGCGGCTGCGGGGGAGTCCGCACCCCGCGTCACTTCATCTAGTTTGGCCTTGAGGGCCGAGGTCCTGCCCTCAGCTTCGGCCCTGACCAACTCCAACCTCAACTCATAATAGCGCTCGAGGCCTGAGCGAGCTTCCGCTATGCGGAGGTCGATCTCTTCTTGGGCTCGGGCTTCGTGCGCGGTGACATCGTCCTCCGCCTGAGCCACCAAGCGCTCCCTCGTCTCCAACCGCTCAAGGTCGAGGATGCGCTCGGCGGCCTCCAGCGTCAGCGCTTCCTCGCGCTTCTGGAGCTCCGCCTGGTCGACGGAAGCCTCCTTCAGCGACACAAGTGCAGCCTGGGGCAACTCCACCTGCTGCTCCAGAGAGTTGCTCCAGGCTTGGAGCTCCCACACACGCTCCTCCGCGTCCCTGCACCGCCGATCTGCTTCCAGGCACTACAAAAAAATACACTTCCGTGATGATACGTGTTTGTCACACTAGGTCGCGTTTTTTGTCATGCATGTACATCCATGAGAAATTTATGACAGAATCAAGATAGTCATACCTGCGGTTGTCAGAGAAGTGTTCCATGACATCACCAAAATTATCATCACGGAAGTGTCCACTTCCATGACGATAAATCGCGTGTCACAGAAGTGCTTTCGTCAAGGGTGACCGACACGTGGCATCCACCGTAACGGAACACCGTTAAGCTATCGGGTCGGATTTTGGATCCGATAACCCGTTAACAGCCACGACCAATACCAATTTTCCACGTGTAAAATTCTCATTGGCCTTTAGCTGGGCCGTCCCATTATGGTCTGCAGAATCTTGTGGGCCTTTAGCTGGACCGGCCCAAAAGTGGCCCACAAAGTTTAAATGGGCCGGCCCAACCGAAGGCCCATAAGATTTAGCGGACCATAATGGGCCGATCCAGCTAAAGGCCCACAAAATTTAGCGGACCATAATGGGCCGGCCCAGCTAAAGGCCTACAAGATTTTGCGGACCACAATGGGCTGGCCCAGCTAAAGGCCCACGAGATTCTGCAGACCATAATGGGCCGGCCCAGCTAAAGGCCCAACATTCTTTGTCAAATCGGCCCGTCAACGGCCTGGTCTAAACCTGTCATCAATGCGGCCCATGGTCACTTCTGGCCCGTTAACAGTCCGCTAAGTAATTGCGCTGAATTACGGCCCGGTGTATTTCTGGCATGTTAAAGGTCCAGCTTCATTTGGGCCCATTTACAGGCCATCAAAACTTTCGGCCCATAAACGACCGTGAAGGATTTGGGTCATATTCGGCCTGTTAGAGGCCCGCTAAAGATTTGGGCCACTTTCGGCCTGTTGTCATTTTTGGCCTGTTAACGCCGGACGTAAACCAAGGGCCATATGTGGCCCAACGTCATATCGGGCCCATTAACGGCCCATATAAAAATGACGATATTCTAGCCCGACCGAAGTTCCGGCCTGTTAAAGGCCCGTGTATTAGGTCGGCGCATTTACGGCCCGTCCAAATTTCGGCCTGTCAAATATCCGCATCGTAAATGGGCAACCATTTCGGCCTGCTAAGTCCAGTGGTTTATTTGGCACAACCAGGGCCCAATCTCACTTTCGGTCTATTAAAGGCCCATGTTTTTTATGGGCTCGAGATATTTACACCTGTAAACGGCCTATTTTAACTGAGGGCCCAAATTATGTTTAGGCATGTTAAAGGCCCACTATGGGCACATGCCTACCAGAAAAATTTGAAAGCTTATGCTAATTTAAGCCCAGATATTTTTAGTGGGCTACATGCCAATTTCGGCCCGTAATCGTTTTTAGCCCAATTGGAATGGGCCTGACGAATGTTGGCATCTTGGGCTCCTACGAAGCTTTCGGCCGAATACATTACTAAGATAAACCTACACTATACAAAAATAGCGTCGTAATTACTGCAGCATGTGGCAGCATCATAAATGTTGTATCACAACAATATAAATTCCAATCATACAACAAAAGGCCTGTTGGCATAAAGTTTACAGTCCTTCCACATAAAAGCACCATCAGATGTATAGAAGCACAGATCATTTGACCTGAGTGCTAATGTTTCAGGCTATAGAATCTGATGGAGCAGCACGATCTCCACCTTTTTTCCGCCATTGCTCTTCAACAACGGTTTAATGTCCGATAGTCCGGTTTCAAAACCATTCATATCTTGACGACATTTCTCAACCACTATTCTTGTTTCCAAACAACGTCCATTAGGGATTGGACTTGTGTCCGAGCACGATATATCACATCTAGCAGGAAGATTTTGTTTAGTAGGCGATTTGGATGAGGTTACCTTGACAACCAACCCGAATTACGCAGAAGGTGCTTTTTGCTTTGTTAGTGGAGAGATCTTGGACCTTTGCAACAAGAGGTGACATTGTGCCTGTAGTAGCCTCGTCACCTTCAGGTGGTTGTGGTTGTTCAATCATTTGTTCCATAGCTTCCTGAAAGTTTGAACTTGTAGATTAGTGTACCGGATAAGTTACTAATGAGACAAAAACAAACAAAGTAGGTTAAACGTTTATACATAACTTATTTTGGTGAACTACTGTAATACATTAGCATGTATTGTAGTGCCAACTACATAATAAAATCACTTTCGGAACATATGTCCATGTAGCATGCCTACTATATTGTCTATTTCCTCACATTCATTGACATCTAAGGATAAAGAGACATGGTTTAAAGTAGGATGAACATAGTATGACATCATTCATATCATGGGCAAACAGATATAAAACAAACATGCTATTTTATCATTGTAAAAGACGTGAACATAACAACTAGATTACAGATCAAAACCAAAAGAATATCCTTCATCTCTTTTAAACCATGTAAGGTGAAATGATACGTTAAGAAAATTGTGTATAAAAGTGAACAGAGTAAGCGACATTGGCTGCAAACCAAGTAGTTAAATGAACACATCACAGTACCAATCAGTTCAAGGCAGGAGGAGTAAGGACTTACAACAGCGGCTTGAACTGGTGTGCTCATGCCCTTCATCTTGCTGGTATGGCAATCCTTGAAGATTTGCACTGCAATCGGTTCAGGTTCTTTTTGGTCCGCAAGGGCTTTCCTCTATATTTGGAACAAGTCAATATAGATACGATAATATGGCACAAAAAAAGAAGGAAGTAGCAGCTATTTACATAAGCCTCGCAGTGTGCAATATAGCTACGAGATCATGTTGTCTGTTGGAATTTCACTTTAGAACGGTTGGTTTTGTTCTTCAAACAGTTAGCCTAGAAGAAGATACACTTGTAAGGCACATACATAAATACAAGTTCAATATGTGGTCTCATCAAATACATATAGCCTACCTGATACTTTGGATCAGACCAGTTTTTAATGAGGGCTGTCGAGTCTTCATCTGTAATATATTCCACTGGAGATGTTTGGGCGATTTCATTGTTAGCCTTGCCTTCAAAGTGAGATTTTCTAAGGTGGTACCGACATCGTCAGCAGAGCGACTGAAAAACATGAGTGCATGCTTGTTTAGTTGCATCATCTTTTGGATCCAACTTGAACCTCATCTGTTGAAAAAAGAATGTGAGTCTTATTAGGAGGAAGCTAGAAAGTATGGGACAGAGCAAGACAATATTACTAATTGCGATGAATAACGTTACTTACGGATAAATGGTCAAGGAAGGTGTTAAACTGGGTATTGTCTTTCTCATTCCTGTATTGGATCCACGTTGGGAGGATACGCGCATGACACCTAACGGCAACGACTGCCTCTGATACTAATTTGACTGACTCTGTAGCATCACGTGGCCTTTTTAAACCTGCCTCAAAATGTATCTCGATTCTTCCTCCTTTAGATTTTGATAATCTGTCAAGCATTATCCCTGATGTCTTTTTCCGCTTGTGCCGTGGTGCTAGTTCAACAACGAATATGAAAAGTGTTAGTGTACATCAAACTGTGAGAGTACATATAAAGGAGCATGCAATCGCAACTTGACTCGCCAGTACCGTTTTGGTGATGATGCTCATGAGGTTCATCTGATCTTGCCAAGTCTGTTGTGTCGCGAGTGCTTGGAAGTAGTGTTAGGTGTGAAGGCAGCTTGGGAACCGCCGTTCGGAGCAAACGAACGAGTAACTGGTTGAGATCTTGGATGCAGTTGAAGCGGATCTGCAGCTGGTGGAGCGGTGATACTTGTGTTTGTAGATTTAGCGGTGGACTTGGACCTTCTATTGCACTATAAGTACCAGCAGAATCTCGACGGCAGAACCTTTCCGTTTCACCCACGAGTAACAAAGACTCCCTACTATATTATTTTCCTTGCTCTTTTTGACTTTGCCATGTCAAGCTGTACCCACAACACAAAAGAATAAAATCACTCTTCGAACTCATTGATGCATGATCTGAGATAAGCTATACTTTGATGTAAGACAACCGTATAAGGACGAATATGTAAGAAAAACAGGACGGCATGACATATTCACAGCTACGATGTGCAAACTAAGGAAGGATTTTCAAGAAAATAGAAGTAATGCAAGCTAGACACCATATGAAAGATGCAACCAATATTACTCGCCAAGTTAAAAGTGTCTTGTCATAAGTGGCAATTCAAAAATTAGAAGAAGTACAACGAGAAATCAATGCAAGATGCAACCACTATCAAACTGCCATGTTAAAAGCGCCCAATCATGAGTTCTTGATGCGGGATACACAACAGCAGATTGATGTAAGAACAGGGTATGATAGATAGATGCAGTGTATTCTAGACAGAGAAAGCCATGTCATATGCACATGTATAACGTATAAACTTAGCAGGTGCAATTTAATCAAAATAAAAGAAATACAGATAAAATTAGCTCATGTAGACTTGGGATAATTGGTTGATGCATCTGATGCATCGGTGCGGAATGAACACTACTTTGATGTAAGGCAAAACCACAAGAAGATGATAGGAGGATGAAATATATACTTTGAAAAAGACAACATTTCATATTCACAACATTTCATATTCACACGCGATAGGAGGATGGAATATGTATGAAAAAAAGAAGCGGAAGGCATTTCAACAAAATTAGAAGAAATGAAAGCTAGGCACCATATGAACATGCAACCAATATCACTCTATCAGGTAAAAAGTGTCTCGTCGTAAGTGCCATTTCAAGAAATTAGAAGCAGTACAAACTAGAAGAAAATGCAAGATGCAACCTACATCACAGTCCCAAGTTAAATGTGTCTTATGGGTAAGTGATCGTTGCAAGTATAAGTTGTAAGCTACGCAGATGCAGTTCTACATAATCAGAAGCAATACAAACTAGACATAATCCGAAGGACCACCATCATCCACTACCGGACTAATTTCCTTCAGCTGTAATGATTTTGCATTGTGGAGTCAAACCGATATGAAAAAGGAATAAAATTCGCTCTTCAGAACTCATTCATGCATGATACTGACGAACACTACTCGGATGAAAGGCAAACACATGATGCGAGGATGGAATATGTATGAAAAACAGGATGGTGTGACATATTCACACCTATGATGTGGTAACTAAGCAGAAGCCATTTCAACAAATTAGAAGCACTGCAAGCTAGACACCCTATGAAAGATGCAACCAATATCACTCTGCCAAGTTCAAACTGTATGGTGTTTCAACAAATTAGAAGCAGTATATGCTAGAAATCATATGCAAGACACAACCAATATCACAGTGGCGACTTAAAGGTGCCTTATCATAAGTGACTGATGCGGGATATGCAAGAATAGTAGTCGATGTAGAAACAGGAACACATGTCATATTCACAGGCATTATGTGTAAAGTAAGCAGATGCAATTCAACAAAGTTAGAAGCAATACAAGCTAGACATCATACGCAACATCCAACCACATATAATAGTGCCAAGTTAGAGCAAGCACACTGTGATGGTGGAGTAGGGAGATGTGCTCATCATCTACACAGCTACGTTGACTGTCTAGCCTTGCATTGTCTTGCTAATCTTGTTGGGAGGATGGCGGAGTAGAATCTATAGAGAACCTCCGTTTGCTTGCTCGGAAGGACCACCATCATCCAATGCCTTTCCAATTTCCTTGGCTTTATTGATTTTGCATTGTGAGGTCATACCGACAAGAAAAAGGAATATAATTCGCTCTTGTAACTCATTCACGCATGATACCGATTTAACACTACTCGATGAAAGGCAAAGTCATGATACGAGGATGGAATATCTACGGAAAAATGGACGGCTTGACATATTCACACCTATGATGTGGTAACTAAGCAGAAGGCACTTCAACAAATTAGAAACACTGCAGGACACCATATGGAAGGTGCAATCAATATCACTCTGCCAAGTTAAAATTGTCTCGTCATAGGTGGCATTCATCAAACTAGAAGCAATACATGCTAGAAATCATATTCAAGACGCAAACCAATATCACACTGGCAACTTAAAGCTGTCCAATCATAAGTGACTGATGCAGGATACACAAGAAGAGTAGTTTCATGTAAGAACATGGTGTGATAGACAGATATAGATGTACCAAAAACAGGAAAGCGTGTCATATTCACATGTATCATGTGTAAGCTAAGCAGATGCAGTTTCACTACAAGAAATATGTCAACTTGTGACCACCACTATTGGTCACTGAAAGGTCATGGTTTTTCATTTGCGACCTTTTTGTGACCAAAAACAGAAGGTCAAAAGTTGGCGGTCGTAAACTGACTATAGCGACCTTTCTTCTGGAATGGTCATAGACGTTTATGACCAAAATATGTCTACTGTGGCGTTTTGGTCACTAGCAGCCTCCCCAGGCCACGTAGGCATCCAACGTGGCAATCTGATGTGGCACAAGAATCAGCCCGGTCCAATTCGGTGTTCTACATGGGCCGAGCCCATTAATTTAGCCCATTTATATATATTTTTCCTATGAATTTTTTGTCAGCTAAATGGACCAAGCCCAACATTGCAGCCTTTTTATTTTTGGGCCATGGCCTTTTTGTCTCAACAATTTCATTTTTTTCTTTTTTTCTAAATTGGGTTCACTAGTCAGGTGGGTCCCCATTGTCAGGTTCTGGTACTGGGTCCTAGCCGTCAGGGCAATATTCTTCATTTTTTTTATTTCACGCAAATAAACACCTGGTATTTAAATTGGCACACAGAAAACACACGAAATACTTCAAATATTATCAACCATCAAAGTGCTACATCATATAACACACATACAAATGTGATAAGCATCAAGTTTACAATCATATAACAAGCTCCACAAGTGTATAATCACATGAGCCAGTTCTGCTCCACAAGTGTACAATCACAAGTTCTGCTACATCATACACACATACAAACTATGCTTCACAAAGAAACATGAGTAGTATAAAGGGATTCATTAATGCAAAACTTGACAGTTGACAGCAATGTTAGAACTATGCTTCCTCCGACTTCTTTGTCCTGATCGCATCTGCACGTTACAGAACAATATTGATCAATTATAAGCCACAACTTCAAATGCCCATACAATTTGTAGTTTCTTAAAAAAACAAAGCAAGCGAGTACTCAGGAGCTTTGGTTAAAACCCATCAAACAGAGAGACAAACTGGCAAACTATACATCCACTTACAACATAGCAAAAGGAAAGAAAAATACACATGATTAAGTAATATATATCATTCATGTTGGAACAAAGAGCAGACTAATTGACACAATGTGGTAACTAAATCATTCAATCCCTAAGACTGATTTGATGTCAGTTTGTTTTACTGCCAGTACCTATTGGTAAATTAAATTACTAATCATAGGAAATATTTAAGCAGCCCAATTACCTACCAGATCATTGTACTTACACTTCCTAATCAGATCACCTAATAGGAGATACTATTAAGAATGAAAAGATGATTGAAAACTGAAAGATGTTAGCAAGTTGCTTGTTGGTTTCATCACAAGTACCAGGAGTATTTTTAAACCTACACAAGTCATTTTTAAACCTATGCAAGTACCAGGAGTATTTCAATCATTTCCAGTGCAAGTACTCAAAATTTGTTTGAGTAGAAAATCTAGGAGTACTGGAGAACTCCAAGTTAAATGTACTCAAAGCAACCAGCAAAATCTCTCAATACCGGTCCCAACAAGTAATCAGAATATAATAGCAACAAGTACCAGGAATAAATCACATAAGTAACTAGAACAAAGAAAGAAAATGTAGAAGTGGCAGCGAGGCATGAATGGTGTCCTGAGATACTGCTGCATCGGCCGTAACAGAGGCCGGGGAACTCACTGTGATGGGTTGCAGTATCTCTGTTGATGCAGTTGAGGCAGGAACACCTCAAAGATATTCACAAGGTCTGTAGCAACAGCAGGACAACAACAAAAATGTGGTGCTTCAGTTAGTAAAAATCCTCAAAGTCAAGACTAGTAAACAGAGGAAGCCTACCAATTAGGCACCAAATGAATTTTTAAGTGCTAGAGAGCAGATTGAAGGATCAGAATGTTACCATATAACAGCAGACTAAATACCACTAAAAGAACACCACAATGACTAAGCAATGCGGCAGAGGCAGTTAACATATACTACTTGCAAACTGGAAAGATATTGATTGTAGAATCCCATCTGAACTTCTGAACCATGCATACAACACCGAGACTACCATGGACAGAACAACAAATGGCTTAACAAGGAGTTATTTTACAAAATGGAAAGCTAACAGCTCTTCATAGGGAAGTAAAAGCAGTTAGCAAGATGGAATGGCCTAGAAAATGCAGCATATCCTTTCCAGAATACACAACCTCTTAAAGTCAGAGCACTACAAAACTCCAACTGCACACAAATGCAAGAGTTCACCTAGAGAATCCCACATTATGCAATCCTAAGCAATTGCACTAGAAAACTTTGTCAGCAAGTGGGTCCGACTATGAATGGAAAACGCTCAAGCGGGTCAACAAAATGGGTTTATCACATCTAACGTAGTAGCTGGCAAGGTACATGAATTAGCAAGGCTGTATAAATGTTCCAGCTATCCACCTATTTACAAATGGGTTGTTGGTTTGCCCACTTGCTGGCAGGCAAATCTTGCGAAACTGCCGGAAAAAGAAGCGAGCTATTCGATCAAATCTGGGTCTTAGCGGTAGGGAAGCAAACAGAACATCCTGCAAATTGATGAACATCCTGCAAACAGGGAAGGAAGCAAACAGAACACAAGACTTAGGAACACATTCATAGCAACAAACAGGGTTGGCAACGGCAGTTCAGAATAATTTGGTTTGTGATATACCTTAGGAAGGTCTTAGCGGTACGATTTCCCATCTCAAACTTGAGATTGTTTAGTATATCCCTCTCCATCTTAACAAGCTGCACATGCCCACAAGAACCCAGATCAACATTCTAGCTAGGGTCGACCAATTGCAAGATCTAACACAGATGAACCAAGCAAGCAAGAGAAGAACACACACCTCCTGATTCATGTAGGTGTTGTTGGTGATGTAGCAGAAGTCCTCCACATTTGGGGGGCTGATCTCCTCGTACTTACTGGATCCACACAACGGATCTGAAGTTGAGGCTCATATCTTGATTTAACTGAACACTCGGCACAGAAATGAGGACAAAAAACTGAGTCAACCACTAGCTAGTAAAGTCATATGAAGTATGATCTTTATTTTTTCCAAAATAAAGATGATCTGGGTTCACAATATGTACAAGAATGTTTCCAAAATAAAGATGATCTGGATTTCCAAAATAAAGAGCTAGTAAAGTCATATGAAGTCAAAATGTAAGAGCGAGCTCCACAATGGAAAGAGGCCAGCACAAAAAACTGAGTACAATATGTACAAGAATGCTTCCTAGTAAGGAAGTGACTACATAGTAAGAATGTAAAAGTTATGACAACCATGTCCAAATTCATGTAAGCAAGTAATTTTTTGAACCAAACAATAGGAACATGGTAACTCCAAAATATTATACAAGTATCTCCACGCCTAAACATAGAAGCACGATCTAGGGACGGGAATCAAACAGCACCTGGTTTTCAGGTTTTGAGAACATTGGTGGGCATCCTCACGGTACCTTCACCCTCATGTTGTAGATCCATGCAGGCCTCCATCATCGCCTCCATGGGTGCCTGTAGAGAGAAAGAGATTCAGATAGAGAAATCGAGACAGAGAAAGAGTGGGGAAGAGAGAGAGGGCCAGATCCGACGAACCCTAGCCAGGAGATGGAGGGAGATGAACCATCCGGAAGATCTTGACGCCATGCTCGCCCAGTAGATCAATGGGAGGCCGCAAAGTCAGAGACGGCATGCGGCGGGGGCTAGCAGAGGGGAAGGGGTGCGCCGAAGGCGGCTCGAGCACAAGACGGAGGGGCCGCCGGCAAGGACCTCGGCCCACAGAAGAGCAGGGCGTCGATGAGGACGTCACGGGCACGGACGAAGCGGGCGGCGCGATCTTGGACTGGCGGCAGCCATGGCATCGTGACCTGTCGAGGCGGAGCAGGGAGACGGGGCAAGGGAGGCGGGGAGAGCAGCAGGGGCCGGAGGCCATGCGTGTGCGGGCGGTAGAGGGGTTCGCCGGTGGAGTTGATGGAGATGGGCAACGGAGGCGGCGAATGAACGCGAGGAGGGGGCTTGGCTTGTTCGTCCCCGACGGTGGAGAACTCGTGGTCGAGATGGATGGCGGCGATGGATCTGGCTCGGGATGGGTGGCAGCGAGCGGTGAGACGGAGGGACCGGGGTAGCGGCGGATCTAGCTCGGGATGGGTGGCGGCGAGCGGTGAGACGGAGGGACCGGGGTAGCGGCGGATCTGGCTCGGGATGGGTGGCGGCGGGGAGGGGAGAAGAAGAGAGGGGGCCGACTGGACGAGATGTAGGGTTAGGGGTTTGGCAGATGCGTTGCGGTGGGCACTTGACGAAAACCTGAAAATTGGTTTCCCCGCGCGCGGCCTTTGCTTCTGAAATTGCCTCTATTTTAGAATGGTCCCACAGGTCAGCCTCTGTTTTTATGTGGGTTTGGTTAATTGTGTACTGACATACTATGGATGAAAAAGTAAATAAAATACTAAATAAACCTCCAAAAATAATAGAAAACAGAAGAAAACAAGTAAATTAAAGTAAACTAAGTGTTTGACTTTGATACAGAGTTGCATATTGCATTACCTAACAATTATCATTTAAAAAAACATTTTTCCACTTTTCAAATGCCAAAAATGAGATTTTATGTGAAGAACATACAATATTTTTTTTGGAAAAAGGGCATAGTTTGTTCAGCTGAATTCATATATTGCACAAGGGTGCATAATGAAATGGCAAACCATGTTGTCAAAGACAGTTTTCATGCTATGGCAAACAATGTTATGGCCACATTTGTGCAATAGTTTGTTCAAATGACCTCATATCGTGCACAAGGGTGCATCTTAGAATGACAAACAATGTTGTCTAAGGAAATTTTCATTTTCTTTGGACGAAAAATTCATTTTCCATTTTTTCGACTGCCCAAAATGAGTTTTTTTGTGAATGACCTACCATATATTTGTTGCAAAATTGTACCTAATAAATTTTATAAAATACTAGGCCATATATAATGCACAATTGACAAAATGGTTGGGTGTCAAAATTTTGATCCACCTCTGGTGAAAAAGACAAATTCCCGTTGATTCAGCTGGAAGCGGGTCAAATTTGAACTGTAGCTACCTCATAGTTTGCTCTTTATTTTTTTCCAAAAATCATTTCTAGGTACACAAGTATCTATTTAATCAGAGAAACACCAAAAAATTCCAAGATTCAACCACTAGCTAGGAACGGTCATTCCCGCCGTTTGGACCGCATTTTGAAACGGGCATAAAAAATTCAAAAAAAAATCAAAAAATTGGAAAACCTTCGCATTGTGTCATTATATGTGACCAAGTTTCCAGGAAAAATAATAAACTTGAAATACGGCAATTATTTTTAAAAAGTGTTCTCGGAAACGAGCTATCATGTGTGGAGATCAATGACTATCAAGCCAAATGATCAATCATATGGCCACATTTGTGGAATAGTTTGTTCAAATGACCTCATATCGTGCACAAGGGTGCATCTTGGAATGACAAACAATGTTGCCTAAGGAACTTTTCATTTTCTTTCGACGAAAAACTCATTTTCCATTTTTTCGACTGCCCAAAATGAGTTTTTTTGTGAAGGACCAACCATATATTTGTTGCGAAATTGTACCTAATCAATTTTATAAAATACTTGGCCATATATAATGCACAATTTACAAAATGGTTGGGTGTCAAAAGTTTTGATCCACCTCTCGTGAAAAAGACAAATTCCCGCTGATTCAGTTGGAAGCGGGTCAAATTTGAACCTGTAGCTACCTCGTAGTTTGCTCTTTATTTTTTCCAAAAATCATTTCTAGGTACATAAGTATCTATTTAATCAGAGAAACACCAAAAATTCCAAGATTCAACCACTAGCTAGGAACGGTCATTCCCGCCCTTTTGACCGCATTTTGAAACGCGCATTAAAAATTGAAAAAAAATCAAAAAATTGGAAAACCTTCGCATTGTGTCATTATATGTGACCAAGTTTCCAGGAAAAATAATAAACTTGAAATACGGCAATTATTTTAAAAAAGTGTACTCTCGAACGAGCTATCATGTGTGGAGATCAATGCCTTTCAAGCCAAATGATCAATCTTATGGCCACATTTGTGGAATAGTTTGTTCAAATGACCTCATATCGTGCAGAAGGGTGCATCTTGGAATGACAAACAATGTTGCCTAAGGAACATTTCATTTTCTTTGGACGAAAAATTCATTTTCCATTTTTTTGACTGCCCAAAATGAGTTTTTTTGTGGAGGACCTACCATATATTTGTTGCATAATTGTACCTAATCAATTTTATAAAATACTAGGCCATATATAATGCACAATTGACAAAATGGTTGGGTGTCAAAATTTTTGATCCACCTCTGGTGAAAAAGAGAAATTCCCGCTGATTCAGCTGGAAGCGGGTCAAATTTGAACTGTAGCTACCTCATAGTTTGCTCTTTATTTTTTCCAAAAATCATTTCTAGGTACATAAGTATCTATTTAATCAGAGAAACACCAAAAAATTCCAAGATTCAACCACTAGCTAGGAACGGTCATTCCCGCCGTTTGGACCGCATTTTGAAACGGGCATAAAAAATTCAAAAAAAATCAAAAAATTGGAAAACCTTCGCATTGTGTCATTATATGTGACCAAGTTTCGAGGAAAAATAATAAACTTGAAATACGGCAATTATTTTTAAAAAGTGTTCTCGGAAACGAGCTATCATGTGTGGAGATCAATGACTATCAAGCCAAATGATCAATCATATGGCCACATTTGTGGAATAGTTTGTTCAAATGACCTCATATCGTGCACAAGGGTGCATCTTGGAAAGACAAACAATGTTGCCTAATGAACTTTTCATTTTCTTTGGACGAAAAATTCATTTTCCATTTTTTCGACTGCCCAAAATGAGTTTTTTTGTGAAGGACCTACCATATATTTGTTGCGATATTGTATCTAATCAATTTTATAAAATACTAGGCCATATATAATGCACAATTGACAAAATGGTTGGGTGTCAAAAGTTTTGATCCACCTCTCGTGAAAAAGACAAATTCCCGCTGATTCAGTTGGAAGCGGGTCAAATTTGAACTGTAGCTACCTCGTAGTTTGCTCTTTATTTTTTCCAAAAATCATTTATAGGTACATAAGTATCTATTTAATCAGAGAAACACCAAAAAATTCCAAGATTCAACCACTAGCTAGGAACGGTCATTCCCGCCGGTTTGACCGCATTTTGAAACGGGCATAAAAAATTCAAAAAAAATCAAAAAAATTGGAAAACCTTCGCATTGTGTCATTATATGTGACCAAGTTTCTAGGAAAAATAATAAACTTGAAATACGGCAATTATTTTAAAAAAGTGTTCTCAGGAACGAGCTATCATGTGTGGAGATCAATGCCTTTCAAGCCAAATGATCAATCTTATGGCCACATTTTTGGAATAGTTTGTTCAAATGACCTCATATCATGCACAAGGGTGCATCTTGGAATGACAAACAATGTTGCCTAAGGAAATTTTCATTTTCTTTGGACGAAAAATTCATTTTCCATTTTTTCGACTGCCCAAAATGAGTTTTTTTGTGAATGACCTACCATATATTTGTTGCATAATTGTACCTAATCAATTTTATAAAATACTAGGCCATAAATAATGCACAATTAACAAAATGGTTGGGTGTCAAAAGTTTTGATCCACCTCTGGTGGAAAAGACAAATTCCCGCTAATTCAGTTGGAAGCGGGTCAAAATTGAACTGTAGCTACCTCGTAGTTTGCTCTTTATTTTTTTCAAAAGTAATTTCTAGGTACATAAGTATCTATTTAATCATAGAAACACCAAAAAAAATCCAAGATTCAACCACTAGCTAGGAACGGTCATTCCCGCCGTTTTGACCGCATTTTGAAACGGGCATAAAAATTTAAAAAAATCAAAAAATTGGAAAACCTTCGCATTGGGTCATTATATGTGACCAAGTTTCCAGGAAAAATATTAAACTTGAAATACGGCAATTATTTAAAAAAATGTTCTTAGAAACGAGCTATCATGTGTGGAGATCAATGCCTTTCAAGCCAAATGATCAATCTTATGGCCACATCTATGGAATAGTTTGTTCAAATGACCTCATATCGTGCACAAGGGTGCATCTTGGAATGACAAACAATGTTGCCTAAGGAACTTTTCATTTTCTTTAGACGAAAAATTCATTTTCCATTTTTTCGACTGCCCAAAATGAGTTTTTTTGTGAAGGACCTACCATATATTTGTTGCATAATTGTACCTAATCAATTTTATAAAATACTAGGCCATATATAATGCAATATTGACAAAATGGTTGGGTGTCAAAAGTTTTGATCCACCTCTCGTGAAAAAGACAAATTCCCGCTGATTCAGTTGGAAGCGGGTCAAATTTGAACTGTAGCTACCTCGTAGTTTGCTCTTTATTTTTTCCAAAAATCATTTATAGGTACATAAGTATCTATTTAATCAGAGAAACACCAAAAAATTCCAAGATTCAACCACTAGCTAGGAACGGTCATTCCCGCCCTTTTGACCACATTTTGAAACGGGCATAAAAAATTCAAAAAAATCAAAAAATTGGAAAACCTTTGCATTGTGTCATTATATGTGACAAAGTTTTCAGGAAAAATAATAAACTTGAAATACGGCAATTATTTTTAAAAAATGTTCTTAGAAACGAGCTATCATGTGTGGAGATCAATGCCTTTCAAGCCAAATGATCAATCTTATGGCCACATTTGTGGAATAGTTTTTCAAATGACCTCATATCGTGCACAAGGGTGCATCTTGGAATGAAAAACAATGTTGCCTAAGGAATTTTTCATTTTCTTTGGACGAAAAATTCATTTTCCATTTTTTCGACTGCCCAAAATGAGTTTTTTGTGAAGGACCAACCATATATTTGTTGAAAAATTGTACCTAATCAATTTTATAAAATATTAGGCCATATATAATGCACAATTGACAAAATGGTTGGGTGTCAAAAGTTTTGATCCACCTCTGGTGAAAAAGACAAATTCCCGCTGATTCAGTTGGAAGCGGGTCAAATTTGAACTGTACCTACCTCGTAGTTTGCTCTTTATTTTTCCAAAAATCATTTCTAGGTACATAAGTATCTATTTAATCAGAGAAACACCAAAAAATTCCAAGATTCAACCACTAGCTAGAAACGGCCATTCCCGCCGTTTTGACCGCATTTTGAAACGGCCATAAAAAATAAAAAAATCAAAAAATTGGAAAACCTTCGCATTGTGTCATTATATGTGACCAAGTTTCCAGGAAAAATAATAAACTTGAAATACGGTAATTATTTTAAAAAAGTGTTCTGAGAAACGAGCTATCATGTGTGGAGATCAATGCATTTCAAGCCAAATGATCAATCTCATGGCCACATTCATGGCATAGTTTGTTCAAATGACCTCATATCATGCACAAGGGTGCATCTTGGAATGACAAACAATGTTGCCTAAGGAACTTTTCAATTTCTTTGGACGAAAAATTCATTTTCCATTTTTTCGACTGCCCAAAATGAGTTTTTTGTAGGAACTGTATTAATTTCATGTCATTTGGATATATAAAAATGGTACTTCCTTCACATTCCAAATATTTGTTACAAAACATAAGACCACATTTCATGTACAAATCTCCAAATGGTTTCATGTAAAAAGGTTTCCATACACCTCTCGTGAAATTGACAAAATTTTCACTAATTCCTCAATTTCAAACAAAGTTTAATATTTTGAAATACTTTTTTTGAAAAACCTAGAAAATATTTGTTGCAAAGTGGAACAACACCATTTTCAATACATATTTAACATTTTGGAGTGCAAGTTTAAGATTTTTTGAAAACTTGGTCAACATTTAATCACAAAGTGTTTAACCTATTTTTTCCAATGCTTCGATTAAATTTTTTAAAATACATGATAAAACATTTAGTATACATTATATATTTTTGTATAAAAAATTTCTTATAAATGAGAAGTTGAAAAAATCATGAAAATTAAAAAACTTAGCGTTGCGTCACATTTGTCACATAGTTAATAAAAAAATTACAAACTTCGAAATGATGATTTTGAATTGATGATTTTTTTTGAAATTTACAATCATTTTTTGTGAACTTTTTTATGAAAAAATTATGAACATTTTTTGAATTCAAAAATTTTGGGTCAAATTCACAAGCATGGTCTCAATACGCGAACATTTCTTCAAAATCATGAACTTCTTTTAGTCCGCGTACATGTTATGATTTCACGTACATTTTTCTAACAAATTCATTTTTCTGTTTGAAACTTTTTTTAAATCCCAAATTATTTGAAAGAAGAAGAAATGAAACATATTTTTTTAATAATAAGCATACATTTCAGACCTAAAAACGCCTGCTAATAGGCTATGGGCCGTGAGCCCACTCGGCGGACCGCTATGTTAATGTAAAAAAGAAGGAGAGAAGGGAGGCCTATCACGACTTAGGCCCAAGCTCAGGAAACGATATTATCTATAAAAGAATGGATTGCGGTAGCATATCACTACTGAGGTGGTGGCGTGGTGGTGTGGCTCTGCGGGTGTGTGTGTTGCGGCGCGGGTTCGAATCCCCCTTTGTCTATATTTCTTTTCTACTTTTCTCCATTGACAGTGGTGATGCCTCATGCCAGTTGGTGGGTCCTGCTTGTCAGGTAAGTGGTGGGACCCGCATGTCAGTTGGTGGGTGCTGTGTGGTCAGGTCAGGTCGTCCTACCCGTCAGGTCAGTGGTGGGACCCGCATGTCGAGTCAGTGGGGCCAACGGGTCAGGTCGGTGGTGGGACCTGGAGTCAGTTTATTGGTGGGTCCTCCATGTTAGTTTGGTGGGGCCCATTTGTAAGTGGTAGATTCAAACCAGTGCCATGTGCATGACATATAGGCGAAAATGACACATGTACATGACACATAGGACAAACCTGATGAGGTGGCACCTAGTCATAGCAATGCACCACAATTTACAAGGCTATGACCATCTATATTGGTCGTGATTAGCTAGAAATAATGCATCGGACCAGTGTTGTTTGCTTTATGACCATTTCATGTAAGGAAATTACGACCTTTCTGACCAAAATGGTCGCAATGGTTTAGGGTTTGGAGCCCCCCGAACAGCTTTTGACCAATTGGTCTCAAATGGTCATAGATCTATGACCAATTCTTCCAGGGTCACTGACAGAAGGTCACTAGTTGACATATTTCTTGTAGTGTTTACACTAATTAGGAGCAATACGAGCTAGACACCATATGCAACATGCAACCAGATATCACACTGCCAAGTTAGAGCAAGCACCTTGGATGGTGGAGTAGGGGAGCGGAGACTTGGACCATGTAATGCACTATCAGTACAAGGTGAATCGGTACAGATGCTCCGCTTACGTTGTTGTAGAGGACCACCATCATCGCCTTCCTTACTCTTTTCCTTCCTCTTTCTTGATTTTGCCTTGTCAAGTCAAACCCACAAGAAAAAGGAATAAAATTTGCTCTTCAGAACTTATTGAAGCATGATCTCGTGAACACTACTTTCATGTAAGGCAGCCACATGATAGGAGGATGGAATATGTATGAAAAACAGGACAACGTGACATATTGACATGTATGATGTATAAAGTGTAAACTAAGCACAAGGTGCTTGAACTTGTTAGAATCGATGCAAGCTAGAAACCATATGAAAGATGAAACCAATATCACTCTGCCAAATTAAAAGGGTGCCCTAACAAATGTATTTGACCAAATTAGAAGCAATACATGGCAACAGGCTAGAAATAATATGCAATATGCAACAAATAAAGGTGACTCATCGTAAGTGATTGATGCAGGATACAGAAGAGAGGTAGTTTCATGTAAGAACAAGGTTAACACATAGATGTAGTGTATACCAAAAATAGGAAGGCATTTCATATTCACAGGTATAGTGTGTATACTAAGCAGATGCAATTTACCCTAATTAGAAGCATTACAAGCTAGACACCGTATGCAACATGCAACCACATATCACACTGCGAAGTTGGAGCAAGAACCTGGGATGATGGTGTAGGGGAAGTGTTGTCTTCAGGTACAGAGCAACGTTCAATATCTTCATTTAGGCTTGCTGTTTCTTGAGAATCATGTGGAGAGGATGAAATTGCATTCTTTATAAGAGTATTGTGTCTCATATTAACCCACGCGCGTGACTGTCTCATCATAAGCGATAGACGCAGGATACACAAGAACAACAGTTTGATGTAAGAACATGGTGTGATAGGTAGATGTAGTATGTACCAAAAACAGGAAGGCGTGTCATATTCACATGTATAATGTGTAAGCTAAGGAGATGCAATTTAACAAATTAGGAGCATTGATGAGGGATACACAAGAAAAGTAGTTTGATGTAAGAACATGGTTAATAGAAAGACGTAGTATGTACCAAAAATAGGAAGGCATGTCATATTCACAGGTATCATGTGTTAACTAAGCAGATGCAATTTACCCTAATTAGAAGCATTACAAGGTAGACACCATATGCAACATGCAACCACATATCACACTACCAAGTAAGATCAAGCACCTGCGATGGTGGTGTGGGGGAATTGCGGTGATCAACTACGGAGCTACATTGACTATCTTCATTTAGCCTTGGTGTTTCTTGAGAATCATGTGGGGAGGATGACACTGCACTCTTTAAACGAGTAGGGCGTCTCACAGTAACCCACCCGGGTGACTATCTCATCATAAGTGATTGACGAGGGATACAAAAGAGCATTAGTTTGATGTATGAACATGGTTAATAGACATATGTAGTATGTATCAAAAACAGGAAGGCATGTCATTATCAAAGGTATAATGTGTAAAGTAAGCAGATGCAATTTAACCAAATTGGAAGCAATACAAGCTAGACACCATATGCAACATGCAACCACATTTGACAGCCCGAAGTTAAAGCAAGCACCTGGGATGGTTGTGTGTGAAATTGAGATCATCAACTGCAGAGCTACGTTTACTGTCTCCAACTGCTGAGACAGCGCACCCTTTAGAGCGCTGAAACGCTTAGTGCTTATCTTCGAATTACACTGGAGCGACTTCTGTCTTTTGTTTTGTGCATTCATCAACACTGCGTTAGAGTCTGAAATACCCATGCATAAAAAAACAATAGTGTGAGTATGGGTGAAGTGTGTGCACAATTAGTACAGTGTAAAGGTAGCAGGTAGCACGTCGGTGAGAAATAAATGACGGGAGACATATGATAGCTCCACAACATTCATGGCACACTCAATTACTACAGGATTCTATGAAAATAACAGTCGACTGAAAGCACATAGGTCAGTCCATTTTTTTGGCACCGTCTGATGTACAAAGAACGGGCAGATCGTCTTCATCTACCTCCAGCCAGTCAGTGTTGACGATCTTCCTCGATACGCCAGTGACCATCGGCCCAGTATTCCTCCCCTGCAAGTGCCCTCCCCTCGACCTCACCGCACCGCCATGCTTGGCACCGCCCCCCCAGCCATCCATTCAAGCCCCGCCGACCTCCAGATCGGGCGCAAGCAGCTCCTGCGCCCACACCCCTATGATAGACACCGATGCGCCGCTTCCCCGGGGAACAGGCGGACTAGGTGCTCAGCAGCGCCTAAGCGGGTGCTGCTTCTTTTAATTGCGGTTCGACCGACCCTGAATTGAAATCCAGGCGGGCTACTAACCTCTAGCAAAGGTGAAATAGTAAAAGGGAGGAAACCTTGTGCATTTAGTATCACGAAGAAGATGCAGTAAGAAGCGCTCAACTAGTTTCTTTCGTGGGATGAATACGGTGTGAGCGGAGACGTAAGATGTGCATGAATAAGGGAAGAGGAGTAACTCTTTCTGCTGGTAGTGTTGTGTCCTCCTTCTGTTTTTCCGACGATCTTGTTGTTCGCCGGAAACTAGAAGTTGTGGAGGACGGTGCAGCCTTGGACGAACCCATGGCCAAGTTGTTGAGTGTGGTGCGGTGGCCGTCTGTCGGCAGCGGGAAGCAGATCCGAGGTGGCGAACGACGACGTAGCGGGAATAGCTCCGGTGTGGTGGACGGTTGCGACAGTGGAGCCGCAGCAGTGAGGCGCAGGACGGCGTGGTCGGAGTGGTTCTGGTACGGCGCACGTCGGCGTCGGCGTCGTGGAGGCAGCTCTGCCTCGGCTTCAGCTGCTAAGTCCTTGAGGGCGTTGCGGTTGTGGTTGCGTTGGACGACGACGTCGGGGTACCGGCTCCGGCGTGATGGAGGAAGGCGGCGGTGGATTGGCCGCTATGGGGTGGAGGATGGAGGAGGCTGCGGTTTCGCGGTTGGTGGAGAGGGCATTTTCGCGCCCACGGAGTATGAATGCGGAAACGGAGGGAGGCGGGGAACTAAGGGGGAACAATGTTTCGGTTTGAGACGCGCTTGTTTGAAATTTGGGGAAAGTTACTTACTTTGTCCCCATCTAAAATTTCGGACATATTGCGGGTTGGGGGTAGGACAGTCATGTCAGGTGTCCCAAATGTGGGCAAGATAGATTTCGGCCGAGCGCATGGGTGTTTAGGCGCCAACGGTGTATGAATGCTTCTCGGAGGCGGTTGAGACTGGCGTCTTGGTGAAGTTACAAGCCTACCCCGGTTTAGACCTTTGGACATCGGGCCGATAGGCTACACGGGCCAGAGTCAGGACAGTAATTTCCTACCACCAAAACATTAGTCTCGCGTGGTTTCGGGTGATCAGAGGCCTATTTGGCGCTTCGTTCAATATTTGGGAGCAGAAGCATTAATGTTTTCGATTCTCTTGAATTGAACTTTCAGGATTTGTCAAACTTCACAAATCTTTACTCTTGAAAATCCTAAAGCTACGATTATTTTGGAATGGAGGGGGTACATTTTAATATACATTGTACACGAGTATATAATAAAAAATATGCAACTTACCTCAGTTCATGCATGGTTCTAGGTATAATCTCCTTGGTTGCAAAAAAAAAGCTAGATATGCGTATGAATATATATAGCATGTTCAAACTCACAACAAAGATTGATGCCCCCTTTTACATCTGATTTACAAATGCCATTATCTCGGGTTCAAATAGATGAATGCACTTCCTATGAATTCGAATCTTCGAAACCCCCTTTATGTTGAATTCGACATGTATTTTATTTCGTAGCTAGCAATTTGGAATGTATCCATGCAAGTGACAAATGTATAAAGTGCTTCACACTAACAACATGGAGTGCACTAATTAATGTTTATATATGAATTGCAAAAGCATCCATTGCCTGTATTTCAAACCGCTCTCACTCTATGGATCGATAATATGAAATAAACACATGCACATGCTAGAATTCAATAGAGTATGGGTGTCTGATAGACCAATTTTCGTCCATACGCAATTTTGCAAAATTCATGATCTCATCCAAAAATAATAATGCCATTTATATTTTAATTTAATGCGTAGAACCGCCTTTTACACGTAGATGCACTATGCCTCGCCCCGTTCTCACAAACGCATTATATATCTCTCTATCTAATGCATAAGTGCACACACTTTATATGCATCGGCATTTCTCTTTCACACATGCTCACAATCTCTCTCAGGGTGTCGGGGTGTCTCACGCACATGCTCTCTCTGTTTCTCTCTCTCTCTCTTTCTGACTACTATGTACCACTCTTTTCACTAATCTCAGTTGGAAAACACTATTTCTCTCACATGCATATATACACATGCACGGTCTCTACTAGCCCTCTATAACGCACATAAAGTGCCTACGTGTCTCCCGCATGCACATTATCTTTAGGCCTCTCTCGCACACATTGCCCCCCGACACACCTCTCTTATAGTAGTTGGCAGATATGATTTCATCATATCATTCGTAGGATATCCACGGCTGTTAGGCTGGATGGTATCTGAGGCAAAGTTTTACCCTAGTTCGGATCGGACCCTTGCAGTTGAAGAAAGAGCCTACTCTGCATCTGTATATTAGTGATAGGGGTGTGAACAAAGTACACGTGAATACCAGGCATTGTGCGTGTGTGTATACTATCGATTTAACTAGCCCCCAAGCTTGTATAAAATACTAAGGGCCTAGGGTTACAAATCATATATAGTCGGCTTATCACCGGTGGGGATAGAGTCCTCCGCGACTCTGGTAGCTTCATGTTGTACGCCGAGTCCTCCACATGGGTCTCCGTATAACACGTCTCGGTCCAACCTATATGTGGCGCAGGATGGAACCGACCCATGATTCTTCATGTTGACCCACCACAACTAGAAATGATGTGCCCACCACACTACGCATTTAATCGGCCACTAAGAAAATAAGCATATACAATAGTACAACGGTATCTAGCTCACGATCGTCTCCATATTTTGTTGATGACACCGACGGACTTTGCATTTGATGCGTGCTCCGTATTTTGTTGGCGACACTTATGGTCATTGTATTTGAAGCGAAAGCACGATATGGTCACTTTGGACTTGAGAATAAGCTCATCACGGTCACCACATACATTTTGTCGTGCTAACCAACATGTGGTTGGATGGTTAGAGGACAGTGGTTTCTCGAGCCCACCAAGGTTAAAGTCCGGTGCTCGCATTTATCTTGTGTTAATTTCAGTATTTTCCGGTGACGTACGTTCAGTGGGAGGAGACGTTCCACTCGACTACGAGGCACCTATGGTGACTTCGTAAAATCTCAAGATCATGTAGATGAAAAAGTCAGTCGACTGACGTGTAGCCTCACCCCGCACGTACACATGCATGCACGCAAGACACGCACGCATGTAGGCGTGCAACACTGACACGTACACATTACGTACACACGCACGCATGCTGGCGTGCAAAACTGACACGTACACATGCACTCACGAACACACGCACGTACGCACCCATGCATGCAACACTAAAACGCACCCTTGCACACACGCAACACTCGCACGCCTGCATGCACACAACACATGACGCAAGACACACGCTGTAACATCCCAAATTTCCTATTTGGAATGTTTTACAATTATAGATAAGCATCCTATGCATCCTGTTTGAATTTGATTGTCATTTGAAGTTTCAGAGCAAGTTGAGTTTGAATTTGAATTTCAAACTTTGGCATGTGGGAAACAATTCAAAAACTAAGCCTGATAAATACTTGATCAAAAGTATGAGAGGAGCAAACATGACACTCCAAAAATATCAGAGGAAACAATGCCAAAAGTTTTGGAGTTCAAATCTGAATTTTATTTGAATTTGAAAAAAATGGATTTTTATAAAGTTTGGATTTTGCCTTTGGAAAAATGTTCAAATGAAAGGGAATATTCCCCTGATCATTTTGGTATATATATACCCTATATAAATTATTTATAGTTTAGGTTTTATTTTGTTTTGTTTTAATTAAAAAATAAAAAAAAACCCCAGGGCGCCACCGAGCCACCCAGAGCCCAGCCAGTGCCGCCTCACCCCTCGGCCCGTCTGCCCAAGTCACGGCCCGACAACCTGACAGGCCAGCCCAAGATCCCCTCGCACCCCCCTCACGAAAACCGTTGGCCTCGGCCACCCGACCCTCTCGCTCCTCTCTCCTCACTGACTCGTGGGCCCGCCCGTCTTCTTCCCCGCCCACGCCACGCCACTCGCCGGAGATCCACCGGATCCCGAAGGATCCGGATCCCCGACCACCCCGATGCCCTTCCGAAGCATCCCGACCCCCAGGCTATAAAGCCGACCCCCTCCGCACCCCATTCCCCCCTAGCCTCGCCGGACCCCCTCTCCCTCTCCCTCCCGAGCTCACCGGAGTCCCGAGCTCGCCACCGCCGCCAAAGTCGCCGCCGACGCCACCCTGGTCCACCCCGACCTCCCAACACCACCGAACCTCCCGACCTCGTCGCACCTCCCGACGACTCATGAAGCTCGCTGACGCCCGGATGCCCGGCCGACTATCGCCACCGCCGCCCGCCGCCGAGTCCAGTAAGCCCCGACATCCCCTCCCCGTTCGATCTTAGATCGACGGCCCGATTAGACGCCCAAACGTTAGGTTTTAGTTAGAAAACCGGCCGGCCCGATCGGTTTTATTTTAGTTTAGGTTTTATTTTTAGGCCGGTTCTTTTAGTTAAACCCTAGAGCCCGTTTAGCCTATCTAACGCCTAGTGCAGATTTAGGCCCATTAGGCCTTTTTCTTTTATTTTGATTTTCTGTTTTAGCGAATTGTTTCAAATTTCAAAATGTATATCTTTTATTCTGTTTAATATTTTGAGTGATTCTTTTTTGTTGGATTGCAAATTTTATGTAGTTTCTGAAAATATATATTTAGCTATGTTAAAAATAATCAAAAATGCTTTAATATTGTTTTAGTCAGAATAGAAAATCTGCTATAACTTTAGTTAGAAAAATTATTTTGCATGATTCTTTTGTCACCACTTTATTTTGACATTGCCAAACCCTAGAAATTAACTTTGGTATTTTAGGATTAATAAATAATTAGTTCTAGACAGAACCCTATTAATCCTAATTAATTGACTAGTTCTGTTTTCCTAATTAATTAATTAGTAAATTAATTTATTTTTAACTTGTGATTAGTTATTCTAGGTTAGTTTCTGTCACTCCATTAGATGAACTTTTATTTATAATTAATAAAAGTTTTAAATTAATTTTCTTAATGGAAATTGGATTAGGCCTAAAATGAGTTTTATAATAGCTTTTAATTAATTCTTTTTGCTCCTAGTTGTTTAGTGAATCCTTTTCTGTTAAGTTAACCTAAAACCATGATTAGGTTATATTAAGGAATTTTGTTATATAAAAACTATTTTTGCTATTGTTTGGTGTAGGGAAAACTTTGAGTTGATTTCTTTGAGTTTTCCTTTTGATTTGGTTTTGATTGTTTTATTGAGTTATGTTACTTTGTGTGATCCTTTCGCATTATGCTTATTGTGCTATTGTTTGTCTCGGTAGAGTTTCCGAGTCTGAAGCCTGCTACTCGACTCTTTAGCTTACGAGGATCATCAGCAAGGCAAGTTTTGATCATGTTATTTCTATACCTATGATTTTGTGCATTAGTAGTTGTCACCACCCCACCATTGCATGCAGTAGTGAAATCTTGAAGTCATTAAACTTGAGTAGTATCATGTGGTAGGATGAACCAATCCCTTGTTACCATGACCCGGGACATAGTAGTTATTTTGCTATGCTCGAGACGGATTTGGGATGAGTGAAATTCATAAGCAAGATGTGAGAGTCAATGATGATGACAACCCATGGACTACAATGATCAAGATGGACTTGGAAAAACACTCTTTGGGTGGAGGGCGGTTGACGGGCACCTGGAGCACCCAGTGGTGGCGGGATGCATGGAGAAGCGCCATGACATCCTGCGGAAAGCTTCACCCAGCCACGAAGAGAAGGATGGATGCCCCATGACCGGAAGCTTACTGCAGCCGCAAGCCATTATGGGCTCTGGCTGGGTTGACCCTAGTAGTGACGCTGGCTGGACGGTACTACGAGAAGTAGACGAACGGTAGGATTGGATGGGTACCGCGGTGGCGGAAGAACTCTTTGGAAGACCTGTTTCATTCGTCCGTCTTCAAACACCATGAAGTGCGAAGACTTTAAAGGAGGGAATGATTCTTATGGGAAAGTCGCAAACCTCTGCAGAGAGTTATAACCTAATCGATTAGCCGTGTCCCGATTACGGACATTTGAGCCTCTGGACCTTGGAAGTATTCGGATATCTCAACACTAAAACTAATGAATTAATTTGAGGGTTTATGACTTAATAATAATTTGGGAGCGAGATATTGGTTGGCGGAACCATCTCAATAACTACCAACAATTTGTAGTAATTTGCAAATAAGTCCACTGTAGTAGGATAAAATTTGCTTTTCGCAAAATGATGAAACTTAGAGCTCCACAGCCAAAATGCATATAGTGTTAGTAACTTTATTATTGTTATTCTTCTTGACTTGCCACTTATTCCAAAAGCTGACCTACATGGCTGCAACGTATTATGTTGAAGAGATATATTCGATCAGGAGTGAGGCTACGCTCGCGCTTGGCGATTGCCCTTTGAGTCGGATGGACTCGCTTATCTTCGACGCTTCCGCAGCATTTTAGTTTATTTCTCATGAGTTGGCCTTGAGCGAATTTATTCCTTGTAATAAAGACTCTATATGAGAATCGATTAATGTTATTCAGGTGTGATTGAACTTTGATTTCTTTATCGATGTACTATGAGTACCAAAGCATGATCTTGGGATGAATATGAACACGTAGATTTGACCGATTTTGGGTCAGTCGCACGAGAGATGGTATCGAGCACACGCCGACCGTAGGATCGTAACCCCTAGGATCGGAAAGCCATAAGCGAGACCATTTACTTTGAACCCTTTTTCATTCTATAATTCTTCCTGGTCTATTCTCGACTCTTCTCCCTTTGCAACATTCTAGATGGCCGTCGAGTTCACCCCAGTTTGCTACGGAGTTACGCCAGCCCGATGAGGCGATGCCCTTGGAAGGAAGCTGGTCCAGATGGTGAAGCTGCTGAAGATTGCTCGCCCTCGATCACCGGAAACCCACTAATGCACTTCCGAGCGGACACCGCTTCTGGATTGAGGTGCATATCCTGGGAGAACCTTTGGAGGACACACGGAGCCTATCAACTTTGAGTTCACCGAGTTCAAGCTGGATCATCGGAAGGGACGTGGCGATCTACCGAGCACTTGGACATCTCCGAGAGGAGAATCTGGGCGAGCTCGATCACTCGAGACCTCGCCATGGTTTCTCGCAGGCAAGGAATGGAGATATCATCCGTACCATCGAGGACGATTCCACTCTCTCTTACATCCAGGACTTGGAGTGTCTTCTCGGAAGCGGAGATTCAGGCTCGCCGTAACTCAAGACACACGGAAGCTTTTGTTCCATGAATGGGCTGGAGGAGAAGGCACGCGCAGACTTCCTTGGCCATGAGGAAGAAATCACGGACTTCATGGAGATAGTCGACGACCGAAGATGAAGCTTGCGCGATTGAGGAGAAGATGGACTTGGGAGAGGACCTTTACCCGAGTGGAGATGAAGCACCCTCGTGAGCAATGATCAGGATTTGAAGGAGTACCTGAAGGAAACCCCAAGAGGAGGCGCCATCGATGAAGACTTTTAGTCGACCACCATGTTATCTTTTATTTCTTTTCGTCGATCAGTTAGGCGATGTTTTTCCTTCGATTAGTCATGAGCTTTTGTAATCGAGTTTGAACCATGTTTGAGTGGAATGAATAAATGTTTGGTGTGTTATGATTGTGCATTCATATGGGTAGTGTATTTCTCATAGACCATTGTTCTATTCTAATTTTCTCACCCACTCCAAACACCAGATGCCTCAGAGACGTGACCTTTGGTTTCCGCGGAGCTCACCCAACTGCTCCGGCAAGAGAGAATGCACTCGATGCAGCTTCCGATCCGAACTGAACAACACAGCCAACAATCCACCGCCACCACCACCACCCACCGTGGACAACTTGACTCGATTTACGAGGTTGAATCCGCGATATTCTCTAGTAGCACCGAGCCGATTGTGGCTGATGATTGGCTCCGCAAGATTGGAAGAGAGCTAGTCACCGTTGGATGCACTGATGCTGAGAAGGTGCGCTTTGCCGCGCATCAATTGGATGGACCTGCAGCTTCTTGGTGGGAGAATTACACGCCACTTTTCCCTTGGGTGGCATCACTTGGGATCAATTCCAGCAGGCCTTCGACTTGTTCATGTCTCATCTGGAGCCATGAGTGCGAAGAAGCGTGAGTTCCGCAACTTACGCCAGGAAATCGTCTTGTGGCACAAGACGTGGAAGAATTCAGCAAGCTTGCTCGCTATGCCCCTGATGATGTGGCCACAGATGCCGCCAAGCAGGAGAAGTTCCTTGAGGGACTCAATGATGAACTGAGCATGCAGCTTATTGTGGCTACTTTCAACAACTACCGGGAGCTGGTAGACAAGGCCACCATTCGGAAGGCAAGCAGCAGAGATAGAAGCCGCAAGCGGAAGTATAGCCGGGGAAGCACAACTCGGGAACTCAGCGAAGCCTCGCTATGCACCGTACTCAGGAGGGCACACCCATCATAACCATGGAGTTCATAACCATGGAGGAAATGGGAACAACCGCAGTCAGGACAACAAATCAGGCCATGGCAATGGCAATGGAAATGGTAATGGCAATCAGCACCGTTCTGCCCGGCTCGAAGGATCTGAGCCACATCACCGCTTCAAGTGCCGTAAGGCGGGGCACTACGCCACCGACTGCCCGGAGGCCAAGCAGAGGAACGGAATGGCAATGGAGGCTCGCGAAGAAGCCCAATCCCTTCCCTCGTGCTCAAGTGAACCATATCGGCGTGGAGGGCGTCTATGATCAGCCGGATAATCGTGGTTGGTAAGTTTTATTGAATTCACGTTCAGTTTTGGTTCTCTTTGATTCGGTGCAACGATTCATTCATATCAAGGGTAGTTGTGGATAAGTACGGATTACGCACTAGAACCCTTAGAAGCCCCTCCGCGTCGGTTCGCAGAGGAGAAATGATGGCAGGTTTAAGCTGTCCCGCAACCCTCAACATCGGGAACCACAAATTTCCGTGGAACTCATAGTGTTGGAAACTCAGACCTTGGATGTAATCCTAGGCATGGATTAGTTGTCAAAGTATGAAGGAACATTGATGTGTCAACAAGTCTATTCTGCTCACCACCCCGGAGCGAAGAGGATCAAGTATGTAGCCAGCACAGCCGGATGAAGAATCGGTACATTCCCTCACGGAGTTGTTCAGGAGGAAGTGCCGATGGTGCAAGAATTTCCGATGTGTTCCGGAGGAATTACCAGAATGCCACCGGACAGGGACATTGAATTTCGATCGAGTTATTGCGGCACAGCCCCAATATCCAAGAGACCTTATCGGATGCCACCGAATGAGTTGAAGGAAATCAAGGATCAAATTAATGAGTTGTTGGAGAAAGGATATATTCGTCCAAGCTCATCACCTTGGGGAGCCCCAGTTCTTTTGGTAGAGAAGAAGGATGGAAGCTTGAGGATGGTTGTGGATTACCGTGCTTTGAACGAAGTAACCATCAAGAACAAGTACCCCCTGCCGATGATCAATGACTTGTTTGATCAGCTTGTTGGAGCCAAGGTATTCTCTAAGATCGATCTTCGATCAGGGTATCACCAGTTGAAAATTCGTGAAAAGGATATACCCAAAACAGCATTCACTACGGTATGGTTTATCTGAGTATACCGTCATGTCATTTGGATTGACTAATGCTCCTGCATACTTCATGAATTTGATGAACAAGGTGTTCATGGAGTATTTGGACAAGTTTGTCGTGGTGTTCATCGATGACATATTGATATTCTCCAAGAGCGAGGAAGAGCATAAGGAACATTTCGTCTAGTTCGGAGAAACTTGAGAACATCATTGTATGCCAAATTCAGCAAATGTGAATTTTGGCTAAAGGAAGTTGGATTCCTCGGACATGTTATTTCAGGAGAAGGAATAGCAGTTGATCCCGCCAAGGTTGAATCATCACCGATTGGCAGTCACCCACCTCGATCAAGGAGATCCGCAGTTTTCTCGGACTCGCGGGGATATTATCGGAGGTTCATTGAGAACTTCTCGAAGATTGCCAAGCCCATGACTGAGCTGTTGAAGAAGGAATCCAAGTATGTTTGTACCGAGGAATGTGAAGCCAGTTTTCAGGAATTGAAGAAGCGGTTGGTCACAGCTCCGGTGTTGATATTGCGGACATACATAAGGAATACCAGGTTTATTGTGGCGCTTCTCGTCAAGGACTCGGAGGAGTATTGATGCAGGAAGGCAAGGTTGTAGCTTATGCCTCCGGACAGCTACGGCCTCATGAGATGAATTATGCCACGCATGATTTGGAGTTAGCGGTGTAGTGCATGCACTCAAGACACAGAGACATTTCCTCATCGGAAACCGTTGTGATGTCTATCAGATCACAAGAGTTTGAAATATATTTTCACGCAGAAGGAATTGAACCTCGGCAGAGGAGATGGCTAGAGTTGATAAAGGACTACGACATGAGATTGCATTACCACCCGGTAAGGCCAATGTTGTAGCAGATGCTTTGAGCCGTAAGAGTTATGTGAATACTCTTACCACGGGAGGATTACCCCAGAGTTGGTCGATGACTCTCGAGATCTCCATCGGAGATAGTTCGAAAGGATTTGTTGCAACTCTGGAAGTTCAGTCCACCTTGACCGAAAGGATTCGTGAAGCCCGTAAGTCGGACAAGGAAATCGATGAGATAAAGCAAAAGATGGAGGAAGGAAAAGCTAAAGGATTCGAAAGGATGAACACGGAACTATATGGTTTGAGGATCGTATTTATGTGCCCAATGATCCCGAGCTCAGAAGTTAATTCTTCAGAGGCTCATGATTCACCGTACTCTATTCACCCGACAACACCAAGATGTACCGGATTTGAAGCAAAGTTTCGGTGGGCGGTATGAAGAAGGACATTGCCGAGCACGTAGCAAGTATGTGATGTTTGTCAGCGTGTAAAGGCAGAACATCGAAGCCAGCAAGGTTACTTCAACCTTTGCCGATCCCGATTGGAAATGGGAGAAACTTGGTATGGATTTCATCACAGGATTACCAGACCCGTTCGGGTTATGATTCTATCCGGGTAGTAGTTGATCGTTTGACCAAGGTAGCTCACTTCATTCCGTGAAGACTACCTATACCAGTGCCAAGTTGGCCAAGATATACATGACCAGGATCGTATGTCCGCATGGAGTTCCGAGGAAAATCGTGTCGGATAGAGGAACGCAGTTTACCTCAAAGTTTTGGAAGCAATTGCATGAAACTTTGGAGTACGAGGCTGGAATTGAGACAGCTTTTCATCCGCAGCATGATGGATGGACCGAGAGAGTCAACCAGATTCGGAGGACATGTTGAGAGCTTGTGTGCTAGACTATGGGTCTAGTTG
This sequence comes from Aegilops longissima, assembly GCA_021605205.1. Classification (NCBI taxonomy): domain Eukaryota; kingdom Viridiplantae; phylum Streptophyta; class Magnoliopsida; order Poales; family Poaceae; genus Aegilops; species Aegilops longissima. The sequence continues at coordinate 58,764 of JAHIAM010002949.1, forward strand.
GGATGATAATTTGCCGTACGCAGAGTTCTCATACAACAACAGTTATCAATCCAGTTTGAAGATGGCCCCTTCAAGCTCTATACGGAAGGAGGTGCAGGACACCATTCTTTGTGGGATAGTGTTGGAGATCGATCACTTTTCGGTTCCGATCTTATCAAGGATTCAAGAGAAAGTCAAGCTGATTCGAGACCGGCTCAAGATAGCACAATCGAGACGGAAGAATTATGCCGAAGAAGCGCAAGGAGGTGACTTACGAAGTGGGAGACCGAGCATATCTTCGTGTGTCTCACTTCGTGGAATCAAGAGGTTTGGAGTCAAGGAAAGTTAGCACCCGATTCATTGGCCCTACAAAATCCTCGAGCGTCGTGGAGAAGTTGCATACAAGTTGGAATTGCGGAAGGATTGTCCGGAGTTCATGATGTCTTCCACGTTTCTCGGTTGAAGAAGTGCCATGCCGACATGGCGATGTTCCGTTGAGAGACACACGGTGCCCTAGAGGCCATACAACTTGACGGTGATTTGACTTACAAGGAGAAACCCGTCAAAATTCTCGAGACTTCAAGCAGAGTCACCCGCAGCAAGGTCATCAAGTTTTGCAAGGTTGTGGAGTCACCACACCGAGGAGGAAGCCACACAGGAACGCCAAGAAGATCTTCGTCGAGACCATCCGCACCTATTGCTAGCCAACCCGAATCTCGAGGGCGAGATTCATCTTAAGGTGGGTAGGTTTGTAACATCCCAAATTTCCTATTTGGAATGTTTTACAATTATAGATAAGCATCCTATGCATCCTGTTTGAATTTGATTGTCATTTGAAGTTTCAGAGCAAGTTGAGTTTGAATTTGAATTTCAAACTTTGGCATGTGGGAAACAATTCAAAAACTAAGCCTGATAAATACTTGATCAAAAGTATGAGAAGAGCAAACATGACACTCCAAAAATATCAGAGGAAACAATGCCAAAAGTTTTGGAGTTCAAATCTGAATTTTATTTGAATTTGAAAAAATGGATTTTATAAAGTTTGGATTTTGCCTTTGGAAAAATGTTCAAATGAAAGGAATATTCCCTGATCATTTTGGTATATATATACCCTATATAAATTATTTATAGTTTAGGTTTTATTTTTGTTTTGTTTTAATTAAAAAATAAAAAAAAAAAAAGGGCGCCACCAGCCACCCCAGCCCACCAGTGCCGCCTCACCCCTCAGCCTTGTCTGCCCAAGTCAGCCGGCCCGACAGCCTGCATCAGCCACCAAAGCATCCCCGCACCCCCTCACACGAAACCGTTGGCCTCGGCCACCCGATCCCCTCGCCGCTCCCTCTCTCCCGCTGACTCGTGGGCCCCGCCCCGTCTTCTTCCCCCTCGCCCACGCCACGCCACTCGCCGGAGATCCACCGGATCCCGAAGGATCCGGATCCCCGACCACCCGATGCCCTTCGAAGCATCCCGACCCCTGGCTATAAAGCCGACCCTCCGCACCCCATTCCCCCCCTAGCCTCGCCGGACCCCCTCTCCCTCTCCCTCCCGAGCTCACCGAAGTCCCGAGCTCGCCACCGCCGCCAAAGTCACCGCCGACGCCACCCTGGTCCACCCCGACCCTCCCCAACACCACGAACCCCTCCCGACCTCGTCGCAGCTCCCGACGACTCATGGCTCGCTGACGCCTTGGGACGCCTGACGACTATCGCCGCCGCCGTCGCCGGAGTCCGGTAAGCCCCCCGGCATCCCCCTCCCCCGTTCGATCTTAGATCGACGGCCCCGATTAGACGCCCCGAAACGTTAGGTTTTAGTTAGAAAACCGGCTGGCCCGATCGGTTTTTATTTTAGTTTAGGTTTTATTTTTAGGCCCGGTTCTTTTAGTTAAACCCTAGAGCCCGTTTAGCCTATCTAACGCCTAGTGCACAGTTTAGGCCCATTAGGCCTTTTTCTTTTATTTTGATTTTCTGTTTTAGCCGAATTGTTTCAAATTTCAAAAATGTATATCTTTTATTCTGTTTAATATTTTTGAGTGATTCTTTTTTTGTTGGATTGCAAATTTTATGTAGTTTCTGAAAAATATATATTTAGCTATGTTAAAAATAATCAAAAATGCTTTAATATTGTTTTAGTCAGAATAGCAAATCTGCTATAACTTTAGTTAGAAAAATTATTTTTGCATGATTCTTTTTGTCACCACTTTATTTTGACATTGCCAAACCCTAGAAATTAACTTTGGTATTTTAGGATTAATAAATAATTAGTTCTAGACAGAACCTATTAATCCTAATTAATTGACTAGTTCTGTTTTCCTAATTAATTAATTAGTAAATTAATTTATTTTAACTTGTGATTAGTTATTCTAGGTTAGTTTCTGTCACTCCATTAGATGAACTTTTATTTATAATTAATAAAAGTTTTAAATTAATTTTCTTAATGGAAATTGGATTAGGCCTAAAATGAATTTTATAATAGCTTTTAATTAATTCTTTTTGCTCCTAGTTGTTTAGTGAATCCTTTTCTGTTAAGTTAACCTAAAACCATGATTAGGTTATATTAAGGAATTTTTGTTATATAAAACTATTTTTGCTATTGTTTGGTGTAGGGAAAACTTTGAGTTGATTTCTTTGAGTTTTCCTTTTGATTTGGTTTTGATTGTTTTATTGAGTTATGTTACTTTGTGTGATCCTTTCTGCATTATGCTTATTGTGCTATTGTTTGTCTCGGTAGAGTTTCCGAGTCTAAGCCTGCTACTCGACTCTTTAGCTTACGAGGATCATCAGCAAGGCAAGTTTTGATCATGTTATTTCTATACCTATGATTTTGTGCATTAGTAGTTGTCACCACCCCACCATTGCATGCAGTAGTGAAATCTTGAAGTCATTAAACTTGAGTAGTATCATGTGGTAGGATGAACCAATCCCTTGTTACCATGACCCGGGACGTAGTAGTTATTTTGCTATGCTCGAGAGGCGGGATTTGGGATGAGTGAAATTCATAAGCAAGATGTGAGAGTCAATGATGATGACAACCCATGGACTACAATGATCAAGATGGACTTGGAAAAACACTCTGGGTGGAGGATTTGTGACGGGCACCTGGAGCACCCAGTGGTGGCGGGATGCATGGAGAAGCGCCATGACATCTGCGGAAAGCTTCACCCAGCCACGAAGAGAAGGATGGATGCCCCATGACCGAAGCTTACTGTGCAGCCGCAAGCCATTATGGGCTCTGGCTGGGTTGACCCTAGTAGTGACGCTGGCTGGGCGGTACTACGAGAAGTAGACGAACGGTAGGATTGGATGGGTACCAGCGGTGGCGGAAGAACTCTTTGGAAGACCTGTTTCATTCGTCCGTCTTCAAACACCATGAAGTGCGAAGACTTTAAAGGAGGAATGATTCTTATGGGAAAGTCATAAACCTCTGCAGAGAGTTATAACCTAATCGATTAGCCGTGTCCCGATTCACGGACATTTGAGCCTCTGGACCTTGGAAGTATTCGGATATCTCAACACTAAAACTAATGAATTAATTTGAGGGTTTATGACTTAATAATAATTTGGGAACGAGATATTGGTTGGCGGAACCATCTCAATAACTACCAACAATTTGTAGTAATTTGCAAATAAGTCCACTGTAGTAGGATAAAATTTGCTTTTCGCAAAATGATGAAACTTAGAGCTCCACAGCCAAAATGCATATAGTGTTAGTAACTTTATTATTGTTATTCTTCTTGACTTGCCAGCTTATTCCAAAAGCTGACCTACATGGCTGCAACGTATTATGTTGCAGAGATATATTCCGATCAGGAGTGAGGCTACGCTCCGCGCTTGGCGATTGCCCTTTGGAGTCGGATGGACTCGCTTATCTTCGACGCTTCCGCAGCATTTTAGTTTATTTCTCATGAGTTGGCCTTGAGCCGAATTTATTCCCTTGTAATAAAGACTCTATATGAGAATCGATTAATGTTATTCAGGTGTGATTGAACTTTGATTTCTTTATCGATGTACTGTGAGTACCAGCATGATCTTGGGATGGTACAGACACAGAGATTTGACCGATTTTGGGTCAGGTCGCCACACACGCTCAACCTATACGTGCATGCACCCTTTGTTAAGGACATGGATTGTTACGGGTATTAATCAATCTTATCTGTGATAAGCAGAACATTGATGTTTGCATCGGTCTTTATGAATCACAATGTATCGAACGGGCTATCAACATAGTAGGCTTAATGACATGAAAAACATGATGTCACACTCAATGAACAATCATCGGTTTATGAAATGCCCGCTTCTGACCGCCCTGGCCCACCAAAGGTTCCTCTGCTGTGTGCTGCCTGCGTTGGGTCACTGACATGCAGGCCATGCACCCAAAGAGCCCACATGTCGATGGACGACGGCGCGGTGTCCTAGGTCGAGTCGAGGCGCCACTCATGCACGCCCGGCTGAACACGCCTCCGTGCCGCATTCAAACGCCTCCATGAAACCTGCCCGTGTGGAAGCCGAGAAACCCACTCTGGACACACGTCTGTTCATGACCGGGCCGGCGTTAGGCTAGCCATAGTGGGGGTAACATAACCGGTAACATGCACTTGGGACTAGCAAACATGCTTATGTGGCACACAATTAAATAAGAGAGAGAGGGTTATAGTAATATAGGTAGATACCGTATCATGTTAAATGTTATACTACTTTGTGTCATGCATGGCAATAAATATGGTAATCTATGATACTACTTTATGATACTATGCACTGAGGTAGTATCGTATACTAGTATCATATGCATGATACTAGTATATGTTACTCCCCACTATGAGTAGCCTTAAACGCAACACCGGCCGAGCTCCTCCCATCCGCCGTCTATTTAATCTCCTATTTAAACAAGGCCAAACGCCGGCCAAGAATCGCACACCTCCGCCGCTCCCCTATCTCCTCCACCATTTTGTCCACTCTTAAAATGGCTTACGAAGAGTAGTTATTCCGCATACAAGCCGGCTGGGTAGCCCGCCGGATACGAGCTATGCAACTCGCTGATCCACCTCCATCCCCTCGCCCGACGGAGCCAGTTGCCGCCCCAAGCCGGCGCGCGGTTCAGCAACTCGCCGCTCCAGGCCAGCTCGACGAGGAGCGGCGCATCGGTGTCGTTGCTGCCGTCCACGCCGCCGCCTTGTATCGCATCTCCTGTTTCTGTGGCCGATACTCCCATGCCGGCGGCCGCGCCATGCAAGCAGCAACAGAAGCCGGGTGCGCGGAGAGCGACGAGTCGGTGGCCAGCGCCTCCGCGTCCGCCGCCATCATCGAGGAGAAGTAGAACACGGGAGGCCGCCGCCGCTTGGGTCCCATGAAGGCCACCGCGGAGGCGACGCCGGCATACACAGCAGGTGTCTTGTCGGATCCTTTTGTTGCGAGAACCTTCGTCGACCCCGCATGGGCTCCACGGAAGAGGTCAATGTTAGGATGAACTCGAGCCGGTGCCGGTGATGAACTCGAACGGTGTCGGCCACCATCATCTTCGGCACCAGCCAATGATATCAGTTGGGTAAGTGGGGAAGCAAGCCGTCCTTTGCACTGAAGCATATATCTCCGGGGCTCCCGGCAGTCCGGTGATCGTGCTGCCGGACATGAGGAACACAAATCGATCGGCGGGCGACCATTTAGGCCAGGTATTATATACCTATGCTGTCCAGAACTAGCACCGCGTAGTTCATTTGAATGTAATGAAATCCATCATGTTTGTGTGAAAATCCAGTATTTTATATGATTTCCGTCGTTGTTTATATGAAATATCAGTTTGTCTACGTGTTTGCGTGAATTTCGTCCGGTTGGTTGAGTTGTTGTCATAATGTGTGCGGCTACGGTTGGATGGCGTAATTTATGGTCGTCGGTCAACCTCGCATGGCGGCTCGAAGGCGGCGTTGTGGGACAAAAAACACAGCTCGTGCGAGCTCGT